>VUQR01035820.1:0-20771 GCA_015108515.1 Hemichromis elongatus
TTTGTTGTATTTACTCCCTCTTCAGGAACTTCTCAGCAATTTTAAGGACATTTTGTATCACTGCTATGCAGATGATATTCAACTATATATCTCCTTTAAGCCACATGATGTTTCTAAACTTCTAATCTTGCAGCAATGCTTAGATTCTATCAGAGGTTGGATGGCTGATAATTATCTTCAACTTAATGCTGAGAAAACTGAAGTACTTGTCTTTGCTCCTGTTAAATTTGTACCTTTGGTAGTAAAGAATCTAGGACCCCTCGCTTCTTTTGTTAAATCTTCTATTAGAAATCTTTTGACTCAGCTCTGTCCTTGGATATTCATGTTAAATCCCTTGTTCGCTCCTGTTTCTACCACTTGAGAAATATTATTGAGCTGATTTCAATTGTGTCACATTCCGAACCGAAAAGACTCTGAAATAATTATACATGCCTTTGTTTCATCACGTTTAGACTGTTGCAACTCACTGTTTACCTGTCTAAGTAATACCTCCTTGGAAAGTCTGCAGGGGGTTCAAAATGCTGCTGCATGGCTTTTGACCAAGGCTTCTAGGTCCCATGTCACTCCCCTGCTGATCCAGCTGCACTGGCTCCCCATTAAATTCAGGATCCATTTTAAGATGATAATTCTGACCTTCAGGGCTCTGCACGGGCTGGCTCCAATATACATCAGTGACCTTTTTCAACCTTATATTCCCAGCAGGTCCCTGAGGTCCTGTGACCAGGGCTTGCTGGTTGTCCAGCACACTAGATTAAAAACAAAAGGTGACAGAGCCTTTGTTTCTGTGGCTCCCAGACTCTGGAACTCTCTTCCTTTGAATTTGAGATCTGTGGACCATTAAAAAATGGTTAAAAACCCTTTTTAAAAAAAAAACAAAAAAAAAACAAAACTTGCCTTTGTTTGATGTTGTTTAATGTTTTATGTTCTAGTTTCTGTGAAGCACTTTGTGATTTTTCTTGAAAGGTGTTATATAAATAAAATACTACTTACTAACCTACTTACTAAATATTACTTTACTTTACAGCCTCTGGGCAGGTATCCGGTCTTAAAGTGATGACCTATGAACCCTGCTTCCAGGCCTAAATGACTGTGTGTATTAAGTTGTTCTATTTAAGCTCAACAAGAAATCTGAAAAAAAGCTCCACTTCTATGGCTAAATAAACTAGAGAGAACTCTCTCTAGTTTATTTAGCCATAAATCTTAATATTTATGGTTCAACTCACAGTGCTACCGTAATCAGTTTATCTGCTCATCCCACTGAAGCACTGAAGAAATGCAATGCTAATGCCAAGTATGGACACAATTACATTATCCATACCTTGAACTGTAGTCTTCAGGGTGACTTTGATGGATCAAGATGGTGATAAAATGATAATAAGATGAAGTCGGTCTGCTCTCAGTCTGCCAGCAGTTTGAGATTGCATCAAATTGCCAAGATGACCCAGTCTGTTTGTGATTATGTGTGATAAATCAGCAAAAATCACAAATATGTTGCATAGAAATTCACATTATACAGAAGTTGATAACGGCTACTTACCTTCAGAAATTACTCCACAAGTTGTGACATAGTTGCTGCATAATGGCAATTTGGCTGCAAAAGGACATCCTCAGTTGTACATTGGAATACAACCAGAATACTGTGCTCATAAATTATATGACAGTTACCTCAAACATTTGCCAAGACTGAATGCAGTGAGTCCAAGACAGACAGCGATTGTTTGGAGACAAATTGCAAGGCAAACTGTGCAATCGTCTTTTAATCAAAAGGGGTTTCCCAGAGGTTGAAGGTGCTGCATGCTCAGTCTTTCTTTTTCCCCCTCCAAGTCTCAGTGAGGTTGCTGTCCTACTTTGACTCTAGTTCGATTGGATTTAGTTTGTAGTCTAATGGTAAAAGAGAAAAAAAGCACACTTATTTATATCTATACCATAATAACAAATAAAGTCCCATGCCTGCTTCCACACACCTGAAACTGCTGTGGACCTCTGCTGTGGTACCAGATCTACTGGCTCATGCGTTTCCCAATTCTACTGTTGATTTTCTTCTTTTGAGAAAAGGCTATGATGAAAGCCAGCATCTCCAGTTTCTACATATTTGACGAGTGTCATTTGCTCTCGCGTGTTTCTTTTCTTTTTCATTTGTTTCTATTGTTTGAGAACAAAAGTGAAGAATGCTTTTCGCCTGCATTGTGCCAAAATGTAAGTGTTTTATAGATGAGTGTGTGAAAGGTTAATTTTCTTTCTGCTGTCAGGGCAAGTTCTTCGTTGTTTTGGCACAGCATCTGTGAGGATTATGACTGCATTTGAATAAGCTTGAAAGGGATTTCAGGGGAAGAAGTCACCATGGAAACCATTTTATTTTATTTTTTCGAGCGTGCTCTTGAGTGAGAATTTCCAGCAGCTGTTCGCTAGCATTTGGTCCTGTTTACATTCATGTCGGTGATGACAGCTAAACCTGCATCGCCGTTGTTGTCTTTCTGTCTTTTTCTATATGTCTTTCTGTCAGTATGAAGAATGACCAGAAGCAGAAGTGTGTGCCAGCAGATGTACAGCAGATTGGTTTTGTATTTGTCCCCCGACGCAGATTGTTCACGACCAGATCATCAGCTTCATGTGGTTCACATGTGTTTGCCCCAAATGTTCCTGTTTAACTATCTATAACCCTCCCACCACCCATCTGTTTTTCCTCCTGTCACCATACCTCTCCTCTGTTGTTGTTGTTTTTCTTTAATAATGACTCTTCCTGGTGTCATCTTGCTCTCAGTAAACATGGATGTACCGAATGGTGTCAGCAGGAGTTTTGCAGGGTAGCAGAAGACAGAGGAAAGGTTTCTGTAAGATTGATTTTACTGGCACCAGCATTTTGATGCAGTGGCTATGTTGGCAGTGAGAGCAGAAGCTTCATCTCTGTCACTAGTTTGGCACACGGACACTCGTGCACACAGGAGCTTCTACTGATTGTATCCATTCCTTAACTTGTGAACCCAATTCCAGTCGTCTGCAGTGGAGATCGGTGTGTTTCTTGTGAATTTATTACGAATTCACAGGAGTATTTTAGGTGTGATGTGCATGACATAAATACAGTATTTTTTTATGCAGTAAAAAACCCTGAAGGCTGCTTACCCAGAAAAAAGTGAAACACAATGGCTGCTCGTGCTCCTCAGATTGCTCATAAGACAATAATTAAAGGCTTTTCAATTTCCGATTACTGCAGACTGCAGGAGATTTAAGAACTTATATTAGTGATGAAGCTCATACGTGTGTGTGCAAAAATGTTGAATGATTAATGTATTTTTATTGAGTTTAGATCTACTATATAAACTTCTAACAATTAATTATATATTTCCATTGTGTGTGTTTATGAATAAACACCGTTTGGATTTTAAAAACACGAATCATGAAAACTTAGTGGTGATTTGGATCCATCCAATTCAGTTTTATGTATACAGTGTGAAATCACACCAACAGTCACCTCAGGGCTCTTTATACAGTAAGGTAAAGACTAAAATAATACAAAGAGATTCTCAAGAGAGAACTCGCTATGAGCGAGGAAGAACTCCCTTTTAACAGGAAGAAAGCTCCGGCAGAACTCAGGAAGGGGAAGCCATGACCAGTTTTGATGGTGCGGAGGGAGACAGAAGAAAATCCCACCATGCATCTATCTTCAGTTTTCTCCCACTCCCATTTTAGACTTAGACTTTAGACTAGGGTCACCAACCGTCCTCTTTCTTTGCTCTTGTTGACTTTGACATGATATTTTTTATTTCACCATTCATTAACTGTACAGAGAAGTCATCATTTAAATATGTTAAAGTTTTCTTTAAGCAAACAGTATAATTAAAGTTCTCCATCACTGGGCCAAGTGTCCTCTTTTTTGGAAATCAAAATGTGGTCACCCTACTTTTGGGCTGTTTTTCCCAGAAACATATTCCAGTTCATCTTAACAGATCTTGGGACTATCCCAGGATCTCCTCCCACGTGGGTGTGCCTGGAAATCTTCCAAAGGTGAGGTACCCATAAAGCACCCATCTTAGATTCATGTACCACCTCAGCTGGTGACTTGAACAGAATGAGGAGCTGCTTTACTCCAAGCTTTCTCCAGATACTTGAGGATGCTGAGGCATGGCCAACAAACCTCATGATAGAAGACAAATGAGGTGACACAATGGGGAAATAACCAATGCTCAACATTTTTAAGCTGACTTGTCATCTGTCGTGGCTAATCTACTTCTCTGTGTTGCAAACATCACTCATTTGGCATATTCTGATGTTTGACTGTCACTGTATTTAGCTGGCAGTCATTACATGCCAATCAATCCAGAAATAGCTCAGTGAAAAGATGTTGAGATGTGGTGTGAATGACAACAAACCATCTTCTTGAAAACACATTAAAAAAAGATTTTATTTCCCTTTATTTCTTTAAAAAACTAGTGAAAATACACTCCCCTTTCACAACACCTCTAAAAACTCTGTCCAGCATATTCAAACCCACAGGAAGCAGCGGGGCTGACCACTGCCCCACCACGCCAGCCAAGCATGTGGGAACAGTATGTTTTGGCTCTAAGGAGTCTTGTATAAGCTCATAATGCAAATTCCAAGAGACACAATTTACGAAGTGGCTAAATGGTTCCTGGGTAAACCTGAATTCATAGTTGAATTCACATTCTTGTGTTTTTGTTAAAAAAAAAAATGAGATGGACTTTGAGAAAGCAACATCCACGTCTGCTGCTGGGAGGATATTTTATCGGAGAACGCCTGGTCGGTAACACTTTCAAACAAAATGTTTTCAGGTAAATCCTGACAGTCACAGAGAGGAAAGGTTATCTTCCGGTAGGTATACAATTTACATCCATGCATGATTTAATATTTTAATAAAGTTCAGTTGTGTCCAGACTAATGAAGTATATGTAGAACAGTGACCTTTTGAAGATGCTATCGGCCACATTTGCATCTAGCTCAGAAAACTCCTTGAACCCTGATCTGGTTTCCTTGTTCTTATCTTAAACATGGAGTTTGGGCATGACCTTTCATTTCTTTTCACTGAAAGCTCTGTGACCTCAAATGATTTTCAGATATTTTGTCCTTTGGAAAGCCTGATGATTGCTGATTAAAATGTCAACAAGCCCATCCTGCCCAGCTTTCTGGAATAAATATCTGTATTCCTCATCTCTTTTCACTTTCCCTCTATCACCCTTAATTGGGATCACAGCTCTAAATCTTTGCTCTGGCCTTTTTCCAGCCCTTCAGGTGATCTCACCTTTCTCTCTGCTGAGCTTTAGATAATTTAGCTGTGTCGTGTACTGTAACAGGCCTGATGATGGGTGAAGGGTGTCAGCATTCCCCAGGATATACTTCCCGCTGATCGCTCTCAGATGGATGTGAGCGGCCAGCTCAGGCCGAGAGCCAGGGCAGAGCTGTAACTATTCTGGCTTTGCCTCAGACAGTGAATAGTGTCCCTGACAGCTAGTGCATCAAGTCGGCTATCTAAGAGGGAGTAGGCTTAAAAGCAGTGACACACTGGGAGCTAAATTAGGTCTAGAAAAAATGCCTGTAATGTAATATTACAAGTGAAATTGTGTTTGCTGTAAGAGCTTTTGTTTCATGCTGTTAACACCTGCAGAGTTAATGATATAATGGGTCATCCCGTCCAGGCTGATAGCTTTGGTATTATGTTGACAAGGCTCGGAGTTGAAACTTGACACAGAGTCTGTTTGCTGCGCTCTGATCTAAATGACTGATCTACCCCTACTTCACTCTAGTGCATCTGACAAGACGAGTCACACCAGCATGGTGACTCAGAGCTGACGGAGCTGAGTTGCTTGTTGTTTGCTGTGTATGGAAAATACCAGCTTTGCTGTGTGTCAGTAAGAATGAAACCCTCAGGCTGTATTAAAAAATAAGCATAGCAGTGATGCCACCAACTGGTTTCTGTTTTGAAACCTCAAATCTTGTGTTTGGGCTCCTGCCATGTGGATTTTTTTTTTATTAGAATTAACCGTGGTTTACTAAGACAGAGAAATTAATTAATGTATTTGGTGATTAAACTCTGGTGTCACATGACGGCAGAATCAAATCCCGGTGGTGGGACTGGGATAGTAGGACTTAGGACATGACTCCTCCGGAAGGCTCTGGAGTCTGGATCCTGGTGCTGGTATAGATGAAAATGGAGACTTGGATGGACCTCTGAGTCCCTCAGGTAAGGAGGAGGGACTGGTGGGTTGCACAAATAAGAGTCTTAAAGGGAAAATAATCGAAGAGCTCTAAGAGTTAAATTCACAGAATAGTGCCTGCGGAGGCAAGCGAGAAGATAATTAGACTAGAGTAATGATGACAGTATTGAGTTTGACAGAGGGGGAAAGTGGAACTGTTGTAAAGAACAGACTAGCAGCCAAACAACAAGGAAAGCAGGTGGATGACTGATTACAGATCTTTCTTATTAAACTTACACGTAAGCTTCATGTGGAGTGCTAAGTTAAGCAGCTAAGGCCCGATAACTCAAAATCCATTTCTTTTGAAATGTGTTGTTTTCATGAGTCTCTGTTTTCGGTTTGCTTTGCAATTCAAGCTTCACTGTTGCTCACTAGCTAGTTAGCAAATATTTGCAGTTAAATTTGTTGAGGTTAAATTATTAATCATAACATTTTGCTCAAATGCTCTAAAAAGCACAGATAGTAACTCAGATTAGCACAGGCGAAGTCTAGCAGACAGCTGGCACCTACAGCAGCAGCACACCTGTCAATCAAACTAGCGAAAGTTATGAAGGATGGAAACCAAAACTATCCTCTGGTCCACCTTTTTTGTTTGCAATGACAGTTTTGTTTATAAAGCACATTTCATTACACACAAACTCATTGTGCTTAACATAAAAAATGGAGAGAGGGAGAACGTTTGGACCCTTGAAGGGCTTTTAGTACAAGAGGTCATTTCACCGACTGCTTCCACTGTCAGCAATACAACCCTCATCTTGTACTTGGCTGCTGTGGTGTTCCTCGCAGGAATAGTTTGACATTTTAGGAAAAACACTTGCTCATTTCCCTGCAAAGCTTTAGTTGGAAAGGTTGATATGACTCTAAATGTAAATATGGCCCACCAGCCATGAAATTATTCTATCAGGGTATCTTGGGTAGATTATTCTGATGAAATCACAAATGTTAGAAGGACACAATCTGCTTGGTGGACTCGTTTTTGGTTGGTGCTGTGTCATCACCGTGATGTTGCCAGGCTGGTGGCTAAGCTAAGCTAATCTCCTGCTGGCTCTGAATTTGTTTTTAGCTTGCAGAAATTACAGTAGTTCAAATTTCTTTTTCTTTGAAAAATGGCTCGTTTCTGTCTTTCTCGAAAATGTGAAGGCATTGTTTTAAGTCTCCGCTTCAGTGCAACTTTTGGAACTATTGCTAGCATTGTATATTACAGCAATGCAGAGCTCACAGGCTTTCCTGGTGCTAGGGTTTTCTGGAAATCAGTCAGTGTCATGGACATAATGCGGCAAACTCATTAAGCCGGAAAAATATCCCGAGTGGTTTTTCACTCAGCTCCGTCTCTGTGAAGGCAGAAACACGTGAGGCTGTCAGATAGATTTTTTTTTTTTTAACACTCTGCAGTTTCTGCCTCTGTCTGCTCTCCGTTAGACTTTGAGCTGCTGCTCCTCAGCTCATTTCTGTGTAGAGTACTGAGATGAGTTTCTCTCGTGGGAGAAGCTGCAGAGTACACAGCTCTTTTCGTCTTTCTCAGATTCTTTCTGCCCTCACCTCGTCTCCTCATGCTCGCACTCGTTTCATCATTTAGTCATCAAGATGTGCTTTAGCTTTCTGCCAAGGGAGGCTAAAAATGGCTACCACCTCTGACTAGCTGAGAGCTATATAGTGCTCAGGCTGCAGGCGGTACTAGTAAAGTGAGAGGAAAAATGCAACATCCACTAAAATGTGAGTGCACCTTCTTACTTGTTCACTCTAGTCTATGTTGGAGTGTGCTTAGTGAAGTTCCCTGCAGGGCCTATCCCAGTAAACTAAGTGACCCTAAGTGCTAAACTTTTGTCCCTTTGGTTCTTGTCTCCACACAGTTAGCAAGAGTGAATCTTCTCTATTACATCAGACTTAATGGTCAAAAGCACTGATGTTACACTGCTGGTGAAGAAGAGGCAAAAACAAGGCGCTTCTTTTATAATCCGGACCGTTTCAAAGACGGACTCAAGCATTACCTGTCACATAACATTTCCAGACCTGAAAAGCAACATCGCATGACTGCACCAATATATTTCACTGACCTTTCTCTCTTTTTCCTCCTGCACTCTCTTCAGCTATAGCCGGCTTACTAAATGCTGTACTAAGCTTTTTTCAGAGTCTACCTTCATTACTTCTCAGACAAAGCTTGGGCATAATATAGTAACACTTTCTTTAACAAACTGCTTCCCTATTTCTACACCATGCCACTATGGCACACTTTAACTTGCATTTTAAAAAAATAATGCTTCATACATGTGCTATATGTGGGTATATGCTATACTCTGGGAATACATTGGTTGCATCAATTACCTTTCCACCCACACAAGTCAATGTTTGAGGTTTAACCACACCATAAGCAGCTCTCTGCTCTGAATTGCTTAAAATAGTGTCAGATGAATTTTTTAGGGAGGTCAGCTCCAGCGGCACCGAGCAGATGAGGGGCGCAGGAAGCCAAACACAAGAATAGCTTTAGAGAATGTAGATACTTCACTTCTCAAATGTCCCAGGTATGATTTGAATTATCCAGTAAGCTGAAACATCCAATTGGCAAAACTCATATAGTTAGTTAGCTTGAGTTTTTTTTTACCCTATGGACAGGTGAGTTGCTCACCTCTGTTTTTGGTGATAAATGCTCTATTCTGTGCTCTGAACAAAGCCAGCTTATGTGTGTGTGTGTGTGTGTTTTGGGGGTTTTTTTTTGGCAAAAATGGAGCAATAATATAGGATAGCACAAGTACAAAATTGCACCAGACAACAATGCTTGGTAGAAGTGTCTAATATGAGGCGGTAACATAGTAGTTTTACATGGCCTTCTAATAAAATGCACCAGTGGGTTTTAAATGCTCTGTGTTAATTTTTCTGGCACGTAGGCTGCTTGTAGTCCTCACATAATAATACACACTGTGTGTGAATTTGTCACCAAGAGAGTTTTAAATAAACCACAACAGGCTTGGGCTATGAATCTGTGCTCTGTAATTATCCCCCTGACAATAAAGGCAATTGAATGTAAATCTTCTTGTGTTGTATCGCTAAGCGCTAAATGGATATTGACTGATTGTAGAAAGCGGACTTTTTCACCTCTTCCTCCCACTCTGCTGCATCGTATGGCATCATGTTGCACTGTTAAGGGACTACTGTTTTATTTTCCAGTTTTATTTTTTTTTAAAAATGTAAAATTCAAATTCAGAGGCTGAGTTCCAAAATCCCCTGAGCTGGCCAGCTAATCCTGCATTTAACTGTTAAATTTGCATGTTCTCTTCCTTCTTTCTGCCGGCCAGCCTCCCAAACAACAGTGCTCCCTCTCTGTCCAATTATACTAAGAGCCCAATACTCACTGAGAGCCAGTTGCACCAGCTTTCAGAGGATCAGCACAAACTGGCAGCAGAAATGATTCTGTGTGCTCTGTTTATTATGTATGTGTGTGTGGAGCTGGGTGGCACTGGTGTTGGCAGGAATTGGTGTGAGAGATTTACAGCTGAAGGCAATCCTGCCTGGCCGTCCTTCCAATCTGTTTCCCTGGTAACGGTTGCATTTCGGAAGCTGTCGGAAAACGAGAGGGGAAGAAATGCTCTGCTGCCCAAAAATGTCCCCAAAACTGGGAACAAGATTTTATTTATGAGATTGGACAGGATGCACGAAGCCCACATGGAGGATAATTCAAGCCACCGAGGCTTTGCTTTGAGACAGAGCCTGAAGAAAACACCTCACCAGAGAGCACCACTGGGCTTCTGAGCCAGGATTGGAGTGTGTAAATATTATAAATCAGCTTCATTAATATTGCAACATGATTACAGTTGGATTTTGCTTTTAATTATACCACCGGGTTGGTTGTCGAGATTTCTAACACTGAAAAACTGTGAATTTAGGAGGGGGAAGGTGCTTATCATCTCCCCCAGTTCCAAAGTGCCCCAGAGGGTGCCGTCAGTGTGGTGAACTGCTTTATCGTTCCATTTTCATCTCTGCTTTGTTGTGCATGGTATGATATTGTGTGTGAAAAGCATTTATTTTAAGACTTCTTGTAACCTAATGCTTATAGGTCCCACATGCTGAGACGGTGTCCCACATTTTTATTTGCTCAATTTTGCTTACATTCAAAAGTCAGTGGTGCAGGACCGACATTGTCTTATGGCTTTTTTTCCAGAAAAAATCTTTTCTTTTTCAATCTTTATGACTTGCAGAAAGCAAGGAAGGCTGCCAACATGGATGAAGTGCTGGCTCCACTTCCGCTGCACCTACATGAACACTAACAGAACCCAGAGTTATGCAGATTTCAGTAGATGTGATGGAAACCACAAAAACATATATCTGTTCTATCTGACTGTGAAATGCAAGTACAGTGTTTGAGTACATGTACTTCCTTTGTATAATGAATTTTTGGGCTTGATCTGATTACATGCTGATTATCTGAGTTACTTTCAGGGCTCCCTGCAGAAGTACGATGACCTGGGTCTCTGACAGGCACTACTTGTTACACACAGAGCTTCTGTATCTGTAGAGCTGATTAGGAGGGAATCCATGAAGCTCTGCGTGACATTACAACTTGACCATGTTTCCAGTTGTTTGTGTTGATGGCGCAAAGGCATCCATTTTTTTTGAAATCATCAGGTTGTATTTCCAAAATAACATGTTTAGTCTTAGCAGCAGACTTGAAAAAGGACAGACTAGAAACAACTCTACAAACCATCATAAATATGCACATCATGCAGAGGTTGTTGCAGTATGAGCTTGTTTCTACAGCACTGCAGTAAAGCAAAAATAATAATAATGTTTCAACTCATCCCCTTAAATCTTATTATACAAAAACATCTTTTTTATTCGGTTACAACAAATTAAAGTTAGCTAGTGCCATTTCTTTTTTCAAATCACCATGAAATACCTGTATTGTATATAATAAATGTAATAAAAGAGCAAATTCCACAATGTTTCATTTCAGCGTTGTACTGTGCAGAGGTGTAATGTGGCTCTGGGTAAATGCTATAAGACTATAATGTTTCTGAGAATTTAATTTCCATCAAAAACGTGATTTTAAGCAGTGAATCAAGCATTGGAGTTTTTGTAAATGAAAATATAAGATATCATAATTAAGAAATGCAATGAAAAGGCCTGAATGTCATTACATGTTTTATTAATAAAACAGCTCCCTTATGTCTCAGATGCTTTAATGTGCAATTTGATTGGATGAATCTCATCCCACTGCTAAAACTCTCATGGCTCTCGTTCTGTCACTCTGCGTCCTGCAGATGGCGCTCCACTGAGTGAGCTGTCCTGGTCGTCATCCCTGGCTGTGGTGGCCATCTCGTTCTCGGGTCTCTTCACCTTCGTCTTCCTCATGCTGGCCTGCCTCTGCTGCAAGAAGGGCAAGATCGGCTTCAAGGTGGGCCTCTCCTGTGCTGTGCACAGCACCGTTCTCCATCTGCTTCCACGTGAAATATGATTACATCTGAGGCACAGAGACAAAATTTCACTGACACACAAAGTTTATAGACTCTTGCATAGAGATGTGCATGCTTACTTTTCCTGCCCATAAACGTTACTGCAAATGGCCTAAAAGTAGAACATTTCTCACAGTCTCTTATTACATGACCATTATTCAGCACACACTGTCTTCAGCCATTTATACTCATGTTGATGCAAAGAAGGATAAATAGCACACAGAGGTGGTAGAGGCTGTGTTTATGAGTGGTGGGAGGCCTGCAGCTTTTCAGAACCATCTTGTGGCTGATGTAGACCCTGTTTCTGAGCGGCACGCTGAAATGGGTCATGGCACCCAAGAAAATAGGACAGGGAACAAGGATGGTTGTGTGTGTGTGTGTGTGTGTGTGTGTGTGTGTGACTGTATGCATGGCCACAAAATGCTTGAATATCTGCCTTTGTGAGCTGAGTTTGAAGATGTTTCTTTTTGCAGCTCTTTAGTAAATAAACATATGGTTGTTTACAATCAGGGTTTGAATGAAAATTTGCAGAGTATGCACTCACAGGTTCATCTCTGTAGTTTTCTTCTGGACAGTCTCAGCAGCAGCTTTTAAATAACATAAAAATAGATGAAGGTTGTTATTGAACTGAAAACTGCAAAAAAGACTTAAAACTTTTAAGAGAAAACTAAATAGAAAATAACAAAATCAACAATTGAAACTGTTTGAAACTAAGTTAAACTCTCGCATCTGCCCATGGTCTCCTCCCAGCTGGACATCCCTTAGAGCATCTCACCTAAGAGCCAACTAGCAGTGGGTGATCTCTGGCAGGACTCACCAGGGAGTTCACTTCCTATATGAAATGGGGGTGGGGGAGAGGGGATAGTCTACTTCGTCAGCAGCGACATTTGGTGGTTGGTTCTTGCAACATTAACATCCATGTAATAAGGGTCCAAAGTTAGCCAGCAGAGTGTTGCATTGTGCATCATTCTCGCCGCCTCTCATGTGTAGTCCATGAGTTTTGACCGAGGCAAGGCTGAGATGAACTGGACATGTGTTGAGGAGGGTTAGTGATAGATTACACAAAGGATGCTGAGGATGAAGCTACCAGGCAGGAAGAAAAGAGAAACGCCACAGAGGAGGTTTGTAGATGTAGATGAAGGAGGATGTTGCTGGGATGGGGTCAGGTGGAGGCGGGTGATAATTGCTGATCAGGATTGTTTTACTAAGTTCCACACATGACCATTTAAAACACTGAACATCAACTCAGAAATACATGTATGAGTAACACAAATTATTTCAACTTCTGTGACTGCAACTAGTGGCAGAGAACAGCTGTTCTTCCAGACGTTTAGCAGGCAACACTCTGAACCTCTTGGACACCACTCTTGATTGTAAGGGGATTCCACGGGTCACCTTTCTCCAACAGTCAGTCCAAGTCGGACTGAGTGCGATCGCTCTCAGACAAACTGGCATGGTTTGCAAATAATTGCCATCCAGTTTATAAATGCACACAGATTGCCAAACACGGAGCGATCAATCTGAGCCAGTCTTTGCCAACAAGAGCAACTTACCCACAATACGTCTCTTTGCAACCGAAGACTTGGCTCAACTAGTTGGCAACTGGTTTTATTCTGGTTCCTAAATAAAAGCAAGGTTGCCAAGCAAGCATGTAATATTTCAGTTTCACCTACGACACTGTTTTGGAGGAATTTCTGTTTCAAATATCCAGATATTCTATTTGCAGCTTCTTGAAAATGTGGGTGCAAATTTTTTTAAATATTTTTTTCACATTTCAAGAAAACAAATAATTTAAAACAAAAGAATTAATTTCTTTGCTTTGTTAATACGACATTAATACGACATTCTCTTTGCTCTCCCACAGCAAGCCTCTAACTGTGCTCCATATTAATACACGACGCTTGTCAAAGGAACATGATTAATTCTTTACTTTATTAATTTATGTTGCATCATTATGTAAGGAATTAAAATAATTCAAGGCGCTTTAGAGGAAATTGCAGAATCATTTATGCTACTGTGAAGCTGTTGAATGAGTGTGATTAGGCCTGCCACATGACTTTTCCTCACAGAGGCAGGGACATGTGAGATTGTTTTAATACTGAGACATGTAGCCTTTAGGTAGATCTCCATCCTCTCCCTCTTCTCATCTCCTTTTTTTCCACCACTTCCTCTCCACTCTGGATCAGGAATGTCTGATTGCAGCAATGTTTCTACTCATTGCATAACATCCTGTTCTCTCTTCAGCAGTAAATGCATGATGGGTTGTCAGACTGTATGTTACAAAAACAGATTCCTAGTGAATATATACGATGTGCCTCATGTCTGGTTTTTGTCTTCGGCTGGTTGGACCACCCACCTCAAAAACCTGTCAAGAGCAGTAGGAAGAGAGGGAAGTGAGAGGGCGCAAGGGCGTGAGGAAGGGCATACCCATGAGCCTGCAGTGCATCCGGCCTCGGGGCCCCATCTGGAATTAGACACAGCTTCTCCCAGAGAAGGACGGGGGGAATTTTAGAGAGAGGAAAAAACACTTCAGGGTGGGGGGGCAAGAGCGAAAAGCTCTGTGTGCGCTGTGTTTTACAGACAGTAACAGGGAGGCGAGGAGCGGCACTCTCCGGGAGAGTCGAAATTAGGAGTTTTGGTCTGCCTAAACTGTGTGTTATCTTCTCATCTAATTCAAAAAGGGCATGTGTTACCCAGTACATGGGTTATTTTAATTCCTGTCAATAGAGCTGCATCAAAGAATTATGGAGCACAATCTAAACAGAGCCACAAAAAGAAGCAATAATCATGAAACAGTAAAAAAACAGCAACAGTGTTTGACTCAAACAGTTTTCACAGTGAAAGTCTCTGTTATACAGCTTAGGGTCACTCAAACATATTTCCTCTGCATCTAGCACTTTTCTATTCTTAATGTATAGCTTCAATACTTCAATGCCCTTAAATGCCTCCATCTACTTCACATCCACAGTCAACATCATCAAACCAGTTATTCCAACAAGCATTTTTGTTTAGACTGTCAGAGGAAACCCACAGGCAAGTTTCACACATAAAGTCAGCGCACGGACCACGGTCCACAGTAAGGGAATTTTTAGAAAACCTACATAACTTAGTCAGCTAGTCACCTTGAAGTATAGGGCTCTAATCCGTGTCAGGTTGATGAGGTCAAAGGTTAAAAGACAGAAAGAAATAAACGTCCTCACAAGCATAAAAAAATACATCTGGCTGGTTTCTTTTTTTGGTTTTGTGGAAAAGGGGACTGCCCCGCAGATGTTGTCTGACTTTTAGGAGAGAAAGGAAGAAAGCAAGTGATGTCACACATATAGTATGTGAATACCCCCCATCCCCCCGCCTCTACTCCCTCACCCTTCATCCCTCCTCCTCCTCCTCCCACTTGTATTTTTTCTCTCACACATTTTTCTGGGGGCTCAGTTTCTCCCCTCTCCCTCATGAGATGACCGTAAGTTCAGTCCCACTTGTGAACTGGGAGATACTGCTCCTCCCTCTTCCTCTGTGCCCCCCCCATCCCCACCACCACCATTCTGGTTCTCCCTCCATCCCCCGTGACACTCAGTGGTCAAGCTGCAAACCTTCCTCCTCTGTGGAGCAACAGTGAAACTCTCAGTGCAGAGCGATGAAGCCTTTTGCTGCAGCCGCTTTTCCTGCCACTGCCATCCTCCTGCTGCCCTCAACCAATAGGAGCCCTGAAGTGGGGGGGACACTCAGTGTGTATGTAAGAAAAAAAAGAGGTTCAGATGCTGTGACCTAAACTTGAGAACATTTGGAAAGTCATCCTCACCTGCAGCTTTTGGGAGAGGTAAGCTTGCAGATGACGTTGTAGATAATTGCATTTATGTATTGTTACTAAGCAGGAAACTTTAAAGTAAATATTGGAAACTGATTTTTTGAAAAGGAAATTTAAAGATGTTTAGTGTTGAGTAGCTTTCTTTATGTTAACAACAAATGCATTTCTTGTGTCTTTTTCCACCTTTATTAGTTTTGAGATTGATTGTTTCACGAGACAAGTAAATCTAACATCTCTATCAAGCATGATGGTAATCACGTGCTGCTTATATCTGTTTCATATGATTGCAGAACCTTTAGACTCATTACAGGGAAAATTTGTGCACAATAATGAAAAGTACACATTTTTTGCAGCCATAGATTCAGCACTTTAACTGCAGGACTTACAGAAAGGGAGGGTGTGTGTGTGTGCGTGTGTGCACACGCATGTGTGTGTGTATGCAAGTTTGAAGTGACAGTGTGTGTGTCCGTGTGGAGAGTGAAACCACATGTTGAATGAGAGGGCGAGCAGGGCCGTGTGAAGATTTGGATCTGAAGGGGGGGCAGCATGCACTAATGTGCAGTGTGTGTGTGTGTGTGTTGTCGCTCACTTTCTTGGGGGACAAACAGGATGAGGCGTGAGATGGAGGTGTTTATGTGTGCATGTGTTTGTGTGGGTGTTGCAGAGGGCCGAAGCAGGTCAGATTTTTCCAGCGATGGGACACCGCTGCTTTCCAGCTCCCATTTGAGAGATTTTATTCTGACATCCGGTGTGTGCGTGTGTGTGTGTGTGTGTGAGACCACCTCCCTCCCCTCCTCGTTCATTGCTTCATCGATGTGTGACTTCGTTCAGCAGGCGGAGGCTTTCGCCAGCTCCTAAATGCATTTCTTTTAATTGAATGTTTATAAACAAGACCTGTGACATTTTTATGAATGCGTTTAGGAGAGTTATAAAAAAAAAGAACGACAGTCAGAAGGCACATCGACTACAGAAGTTAGCTAATATTTAAAAAATGTGAATCTGCTCCAGAATTTAATGGCTTTTTCCTTTGTCGATGCCACGCCTCTCCACCAAGTTTCATGAAATTCAGCTTTGCAGCTGTTGTGCAAAATTGTTTAGCCCTGGCAAAGAAAGAAGCCCTTTTTTCAATCTTGGGTTGAATGCTGAATCTTGCATCTTTAGACGGAATACAGCATTTATTCCTTGAATGCATATTTCCCAGAAGTTGTTTAGAGTGTAAGCTGATTTTTATTATAGTAGTATACATTCATTCATACAACATTTTCCTTCCAGTTTTACAAATGTGGGCACAGTTTTTGGAAACCTTCGTTCGTTAACAATTTTAAACAAGTTAGTTCACTCATCTCTTGTTTACAGCTTCTTTCAAGCGCAATTTGATGTTTACCCATATTAAAGCATCTGTCTTGCCAGGGATGTGGGTGTGACACCAACCTCCCTAATCCACTCAGAGATGCATTGATCACGCTGCCTGCTGCTGATTAGGGCCTGTGAAGCAGAGAAATTAGCTAAATTGGGAGCAAATCCTGTTTAAACGACCCTCTTTGCACCGTAGTATTTTATAAATGTGCTCACTGTCTATTTTGCATGAAAATGTAATTTAAAGAAAACCTTTTTGTTTGTGGAGTGAAAGTAAGACAGCGAAGCTCTCGTCTCCAGTCTGTCCTCTACACGATTCCAAAAGGCGTAAGTCATCAGGCTTATCTCAGAAGAGGATTGAGATACATGTAATCTTAGAGCTAATAATCTCTGGACATTCCAGACTGGCTTTGTGTACACTGTGACTCTCCAACGGTTTTACAAACAGCTCACAGAAATGCAGAACCGAGCCAGGACAGCTTGTTTCAGTTTATCTCAGCTCTGCGTCAGTGGTTGTGCCAAAATATCATCGACTTTCCACATAACCATACATCAGTGCTACAATAATCAGGGTTAGTGCAAACAAAAACAACAAAAATCTCTGTTTTCTGTTGATGAGGGTCTGTGATGATAACTGAGGATGACCACCCCGGCCCGCCCCTCTCACAGATTGAATTGTATGATGCAATCCAGCATGTAAGAGTTTGTAGCACAGAGCTGCAAGATTAAAGATCAGGTACCAAAGCCTTGAGCTATAGTTTTCTTTATATTTTGTTACCGTTATGTTTCACCCTGAACTCTCTTAGACAATCATTCTTGGAATTTCTTTAAGCTCTCCAGGCTTCTTGAAGGATATTCAAAGCTCTTTTTTAGAAGACAAGCTCCAATCTA
The DNA here is from genome assembly GCA_015108515.1 of Hemichromis elongatus. Classification (NCBI taxonomy): domain Eukaryota; kingdom Metazoa; phylum Chordata; class Actinopteri; order Cichliformes; family Cichlidae; genus Hemichromis; species Hemichromis elongatus. The sequence continues at coordinate 17,700 of VUQR01035820.1, forward strand.
TGGAGTTTAAAAGCTAGCGAATACAGCAACAACCCCGGTTCATCCCTGGAGCTAAGTGTGTTTTTTTTAGTCTCGAATGATTCATATATTAGTGAGAAGTGGCTTAACAACTTCAATTCAATTCACTCTTATTTATATAGCACCAAATGGCAATAACAATTGCCTCAAGGTAACCATTATCTGACCTCCTATGACAGGGCTCTAGAGTGCGACCAAAAATGTGACCAAATTCTTCAGTGAAAAAAAAAAAATCCTAGATCGCACCGTTGCGACCAACTGTTTTAGTGAGAAAAAAAAATTCTCTGCAACTCTGAAAGTCTCCGTGTGCTCAACAACATACACACATTATGCCCCAATCGTGGTCTAATCTAAACCAATCAGAGACAGTCAGAAAAAAAGTTAGGCGCAGCAGTGCAACCAAGGCAAAAAGTTAGTCTAGAGCCCTGTATGAGCAAGCACTTTGGCGACAGTGTGAAGAGAAAATTCCCAGGAAGAAACCACCAGCGGAACCAAGATCAGGGATGGACGGCCATCTGCCGCAACCGGTTGGGGACACGTTTCTGGAAATGGTTAGGCATGAGGAATGGACTGATAATGACTGAAAAAGCAGCCAATGTGCAAAGAACACCTGGAGAGGTAGGGCTTAAGATCAGTTTTAAATATGACAAGAAAGTCTGGCTCTTTAAAAGCAAAATATAAAGAAATAAATGGTGACTCGATTTGTTTGCACAGCACTGTGTGCTCAGATCATACTGTGTCTTGCAAGTAAATATAAAAGTTTAGGACTACTGCAATACCAGAGGTTTTTCTCCCTGTTTAAAGTCTGAGGTGGTGCTGTTCCATTTCTCTAAAGCAGCTGTATTTGTCCGGATTAAGAAGGGTCGGTCTGCTGCGACGACTCCAACAGTAACGTTTCTAGTTGCACTCACGGGCTGTAATACATTTTGCAGCTGATCCATGAGCTACATTTTGACAATGCATGGCCTGATGGGTACAGATGTGGGGTAGCTTTAGTAAGTTCACATAATGTTATAAAAATAATAGTTAATTGAACTCAGGTTAAATAATGACGCTGAGAAAAAAACGATTTTTTAGATATAGGAGTCTGCTCATCATTTAACGTGGAAGAGTTTTGAGAGATGTTTGTCAGTTTGTCAGCTCCCACTGACATCCCTGTAATATAAATGCACAGGCGCAAAGGCTGCAGTGTTTTCATTGGTATGAAAGAAACCTCCATGCTTTGATTTAACATGCATTAACACACAGCAAGATTCCATCATGAATATTTTCCTGAAATTACAAAACAGGGGAAGTCTCTGGAGAATTCTCACTCTGAAATAATGCATGCTGGGAAGTCTCCAAGTGTGCGAGTTGCATTTTAAGGAGCTGACTGAACTCTCCGTTACAAATTCATTCAACTCTCAAATTAAAAGCCGTTTAAGTTTGAAGTTACATAATTATTGAACTTTTACTCCACACTGTTTTGCAGTTTTGAATTTTTATTTTTCACGTGAGAGCAGACTCTTCATTAGCTTGACCTTTGACCTTTTGTGCGTCTTTGCCGGTGTGTTGCAGGAATTCAAAAATGTGGACGGGGAGGAGTACCATGCAGACATGTCCACCTTGGCCTCGCCGGCCTCCCAGGGCAGTCCTGACGTCTACATCCTGCCGCTCACTGAGGTGTCCCTGCCGGTCGCCAAGCAACCAGCTCGATCAGGTGAGTTCTGCTCAGTTTAGCTGAGCCAGGGCTGGAGCCAATCAGTCCAAAATTTGCCTGCAATTCACCTAATACAAGGGTAGCAAACATAAGACCCGGGTGCCAGAATCGGCCTGGCAAAGGCCCCCATCTGGCCAATTGGATGGGATTGGAAAACGTGATGGAGAGCATCAGATTTGGACTTTTTTGGCAAATTAAGCTAAATAGTTAAAATAACTTCTTTGGATTAAAAAAAGAACATTTTTTATTTGTATTTTACTTTTAGGAAATCCAGCGCTGATTCCATTTTTGATCTGAAATAAAACATGTTAATGTCTGTGTGTTTGCACGCTGATTACTCAGCTGTGTTTTTGCTTTTACACCAAACTCATGTTAGCGCACTCTTTTACAAGCAAAAACTACAACAAACATTTATAAGTTCAGGTCAGAACAGAAGCCTCTGTTTGTGCGTCAGAAGCAGCTGGCTGGTGTGGCTGAAGCTGACTGCAATCGGGACGCTGCTGCTTACTTTGTGCCTCAAATCAAAATGGTGGATGTGGCGAAGTGGCTTGTGGAGCCACAACATTACTAATACAAAGAGGAACTTCTTTTCCTACAAATCCCTCCGTGGAGATGGAAGCTCGAGCAATGCTTGCAGTTTAAAGAACAGTTTTGTGACCTGACCTTTTGGATTTTTGTACCTTAAAGGTTTGTTTCCAGGGGGTGTTGTGAGGACTTCCCAATCCATGAGTTTTTAAAGTTAACACTCTATATTAACTCTAACTGTATGAATAAGTTTTTATTTGTTTTCTATGTTTGAATCTAGTTTACAGTTGCCACATTCCATCTGTGGTATTTCCTTCATTCGAACTACCTGTACAAATAAAGGTTCATTTTTATAATTAAAATTAAAATACAATTATAATTAATATACTAAATGTAGGCAGTTGGGTGTTTTAAAAAAATGCCCACAGAGTTGAATGCATTGGTGGATAGGTGTACTGGACACATATGATTGAACAAATGTGTTCTATTTAAACTGTTGACTGCAAAATAAACCATGTTAGATCAGGTAATGAAGCCAGTCTTTATACTGCGAGTGTTACTGGAGCTTTGATGCTTTTGAACCATGCTCTCCTCCCTGCACAGTAGAAGTAGTGAAGCTGCCCTCTCGTTTTTAACCCGTCTCTCGTGAGATTGAATAATAAATATTGAATTTTGCTGGGAAAAAACATTGTTTACCCATGAATGTTAGATTTTTGGACTCCACAGGACCCCGTTTATTCTGGGCTCTCTTTTTTTATAGCACCAGCTTTAAAAAACAACATATATATATATATATATATATATATATATATATATATATATATATATAT
>VUQR01035820.1:28257-43189 GCA_015108515.1 Hemichromis elongatus
ATAGCAGTTATAATACTAAGTGGTCTGTATTTGTCCCTGTGGACCCCAAAGCGCGTTACACTACATTCAGTCATCTACCCATTCACACACACATTCAACCACTTGTTGTATCTCACTAACAGATCATTTTAAAGTCAAGTGAACGCTACATTATAGTGAGATATTGTGTAATGTGAAATACTAAATAAACACCTAATTCTTGCTACACCTTTGACTCTGTTTTGTTTGAATCCAACTGTTTTTTTGCTTTTTAGCACACTGTTGGAAATGTATTTTCTTCACCCTAAAATATATTTTGAAATATATTTTGGTTTAAAACAAATATATTTTCAATTTCAAAAATATATTTTTTTGAGAATCTCAAATATAACATATATTTGCCATATATTTAAAATATATTTTGGCCAGGAAAAATGTATTTTTTTACCGTATGGGTTACCACAAAATGCTTACAAAAGACTACTTGTTCAATTAAGATGGATGGATGCTGTCTCCGTATGGTTGTCTGGTGTTGTTGTTTTATTGTTCTTTTGTGCTCTGTTATTAACTTCCTAAATGCCACTATGATTACATATACAGTTTACATATATTTTCTTGAATACTCAACGTATATGAGCCATATAGTATTTATACCTATGTAATATTAAAACCAATACAACAATTAACTCCTGTTTAAAGGTGATCATGCTGAGATGGTGTTCTCTTCCTGCTTCTGCTCTCCAGTGCCCTCCAGCATCCTGCTCTGCTGCAGTGTCTGGCCCAGTGCACTGAGATCACTCCCTACCTGCTGGTGCTGGAGTTTTGTCCTCTGGTGAGTAGCCAAAGCCACCAGACAGGAGTGCAGAGACACTCTTCAAGTCATAGTATGAAAAAACATACAATACCAAATTTAAATTGGGGATTTTATTCTTTAGTCTCGTGGATCTCTGATGTCCTCGCTTTAATTTAAAAGGTTTAATATTTAAATACAACCACTGTGCTGTATGTTTTGAGTTTATTAATGTCCTTGACAACTTTTTTGACTGTTGACTTTAATCCATATTCTCTAGTACTTCAACTGATTGAAAGCATTTGAGTAATTTGTCATTGTAGAACGTTATATTATCTGTCTAATAAAATCATTCTTGGCAGCTGCTGTAAGTATTTGGCAGACAAGCTTAAAGTGAGTCAATTTACACTTGTGCCACTCGAATCACTTCCCAGAATCCATCACTGTGATTGGTTTAGTAGATTATACACAGATATTTATAGTAAATAATAGTAAAACCAAGAGCTTCCTGCCACATTTTATCTTTTATTTTTATGCAGGTGGGTAGTTCCTATTAAAAGACGAGGCTGAGTGTGGAGATATTAGCAAAAGCTAAACCAGAAAAATAATGTTTAGATCTAACTTAGAGGAAACTTTGCAATGATTAGCATCAAAACTTGTTATTTATTGTGAAAAATCCAAACAGTCTAGAGCTTTAAGACTAAGTACAAGGAAGACTGCCAAGAAGATGATATTTGGTCCAAAAGAGAAGCTTAATTCACTCAGATGGCCGGATTTCTCGGCTCATCTCTAAAATCTCTAATTATCCATTTCCATAAAGAAAAGTGAAGACAACACATTTGCTAGTTCATCTGGTGTTCTTCCATGCAATGTTCCAGCTTTGGACACCAATCAAGGTTTTCATGACTGAACAAAGATGACATAGTAAAACAGTAAGACTGCCCTCCAGTGGTCATACAGATGTTTTATTGTGTGCAGGGGGATGTGAAGGGTTACCTCAGAAGCTGCAGAACCTCTGAAACCATGACCCCAGAGCCCCTGATTCTTCAAAGGATGGGCTGTGACATTGCCTCGGGCCTCCTACACCTGCACAAACACAACTTCACGCACAGGTAAAGAGTCATTTCAGACTTAAACCTGAGAAATCAGACTGCTGTCACTGATGCTCTTCAGTCAAGCAAGTAGTCTCTGTTTGTCCTATTGCCATTTCCCCTGTCCATAAATGACACAGTTGTTCTATATCAAGTCCACTTTTTGCTGAAGCTGGTAGTTTCAGTTCTGCCCCAGCCCAGGCCCCGACTCTGTCTGCTCGGAGACTTTCAAAATCCACACCAAAAGCTGTGACTCTCGTAAATTCCTGTATTTTATAATATTGTAAAACTGTCTAGAATTAAATGAAGCTATCATCAGAATGTGTGGTAATAACTGCTATGACTTTATTTCCAAATATATTGTGTTAAGACAGAAATCAGCTAGGACTAGCTCTCATGGTTAAAGTTGTTAAGAGCACATTTGTATTTACCCTGGTGGCCTTCAGCAGTAGCACATGTTCAAAAAAATTCTACCCATTTGTAAAATGCTGAATTTTTATAAAAAATTATTATTTTCTGCAAAAAAAAAATTTTTCATAAAAATTCAGCATTTTACAAATGGGTAGAATTTTATAAAAAAATTTGCAGAAAATAATTGCAAAAAGTGACCCCAGTGTCATTCTTTTGGGGTCCAACAGATACCCAGGTGTTTGGCCTGATAGCAGTCATTGATTTAAGAGTCACCATATCTATATGTAGTACATCTAGTATTAATGCTGAAGCCTCCAAACTACCTCACATGTGTCCATTCATTTAAATCTGTTGACGTTCAGTGAATGCTGAACCTAACCTTCATCTGTTTTCAGCCGTTCCAGTGGAACGAATCATAAACCCTCCTCACACGCGTCCTTCAAACTTCTTGAAAATCCAGTTTTATTAACCGTTTTTCATATTTTCTGTGCGTGTGTTATTTTTCTGTCTGCTGTGCTTCTGGGAGTGTTTCATTATTAAAGATCTATTCAAAAAGATTTTTTTTATCTCAATGAGATTTTTCTACTAAATATTACAGATTTTGATCTGAAGGCTCCGCCACTATCTCGCTATAAATTTGAGATTAGCCTTTTGCCTCTCGGTCGCTTCCTGAAACAATATCCTGGTGCTGCCTGAGTGCTCCTTAAAGACTCCAGCATCAGTGATTTTGTTGCAGGCGGTGATCCCTCCTCTCCAGGACTTCGGTTTTTTGTATTTTTTGCCAATAATTTATTTTTATTTTATCTAGTTTTTATTTCATTTTATACTCAGAAAAGAAAAAGTTGTATTCCTACTAAAGTACACCAGGTTTTATCATCAAAACATACTTAAAGTACTCACAGGGATAATTTTACTGACTTTATATCATAGTGGATAAGTTTACATTTACATATAGATTCATATTTAAAATGCAAAATAAGAAGTACCTGAAAGTTTAAATGACATAAACAAAACAAGTAGTTACTCCTGTCCTCTCCACATATTGGGCAACATATATAATATTTTTTTCATTTTAGAAAATGTATTATTTTTTTTGGGAGGGGGGGTTTAAACTTGAATACACAGGAGTAAGTGCTGTTGTTTGCAGGACTTCTAAGCATTTTTGTGCTTTGATAAAAATGTTCTAGTCTTGGTTTTTTTATCTTTATTAGAGAGACATAACAGCTGTTTCTCCCCCTCTACAGTGACCTGGCTTTAAGGAACTGCTTGTTGACAGCTGATGTCTCAGTGAAGATCGGAGATTATGGTCTGGCCCACACAAAGTACAAGGTGCGCACACTGAAATGTAGAAACACAACAAGCACGTTAAATGTGAAAAAGATCAGAAAACCGTAAACTGTTTGAAATATATATTCTGTCACTAGCAGCACTAGCAGGCAACAAAAAAGCAAGTTTGTAATATAAATACTGAGCTCCCAAATGGTTTTGAGTCTGCATGAATCACAATCGAGCCAAGTGAATTTCTACAGAGTTATAAAAACTTCCTTTCTCCAGAGCTCTTTCCACTTTTTTACATTATATCAGAAAAGGCAAAGTTGTCCAGCATATCATTTAGTTTGGATTCGTTTTTCGTCATGTATCTGCAACGTAACAATCTAACCCTCCTTTCAGGACGATTACTATGTGACATCGGATCAGATGTACGTGCCCCTGCGCTGGATCGCTCCGGAGCTGGTGGACGACGTGCACGGAAACCTGCTGGTGGCAGACCAGACCCAGCACAGCAACATCTGGTATCTGATCAGTGCACGTAGACACATCTTTTGTATTTTGCTCGCTGACATCATGTATGCTGTAGCCCTTAGCCATCATTTTAAATGCTGTACCAAATTATATAATATTTTATAATATTATTATAATTATTATAATTATTATAATTTTTTTTGTCCCTATTACTTTTTGAACAGTTTGTAAGACGTGCAAAAATCGCCAACCCTAACTACACACAAGACTTTAACCTTAATGAAACTGTGCTCGACTCTTTTTAGTTTAAAAAAATATCACAATGAAGATGTAAGATCCTTAAGAGACGAGGTCATTGGATTTAAGACACTAACAAACGCACACAGTAGATAAAAGGATGGACGTTACTGAAGGATTATAAGAAATGTATACAAAAGTGTACATGAAGTCACTAAAACGATACATTTCATCTTATCCTGTGTCTCAGGTCTCTTGGTGTGACTATATGGGAACTGTTCGAGCTGGGAAACCAGCCCTACAGACACTATTCTGACAGACAAGTGCTGACCTACGCTGTTAGGGAGCAGCAGCTGCGTCTGCCCAAACCGCTGCTCAAAGTACCCCTCGCTGAACGCTGGTGAGTCACACAGAAATGCAGCAAAACACAACGCTTAAAGCAACACAATTAAATCCCTTCCAGGATGAGGTTTAATGAGCTTCCAATGGTTTTTTTGCTGTTGTGCTATTCTTGGACTGTGTTACTGTAGCTGTGTATGATTCACAGTTCACCATGAACATCGCAGTAATCTTATTTTACTCCTATACGAGGCTTTGGTGCAGCTCATGCCTCAGTTATGGTACATGTATATATTTATTTTTGGTTTGGATTATAGTATAAATTTATGCTGCATATTTACATATTTGAGTTTATTATATATTTAATTACTTCATTATTACCCACCTTAGTTTTTAATTTTATGTATAACATTTATTGTGTCATTTAGTGTGGTCATTTTGGTTGCTACCTAGTGTTTACAGTGAGACTGTCCTTTGAGTGTAACGTGTTGTGTGCCACGTGAGTCAAGGAACGGCAAAGTAAAACACCGAGTGCACACCAACACTGATGGTGTTAAGATGAACTGTAGCCCGCCAAACGCCCACAGCTCAGAGAGGCTGGAGAACGCTACCACAACCAGAAACCAAGATCATACTAAGCCAGAAGTAGAAAAAACCTGAAAAAATAGAGTTTAGAGAAGTCAGTATTTGAACCTTTGCCCATTTTCGATATGAGCATGCACGATTGTTAGAGAATAATAGGTCCTCTCAGTATTAGCAGCAATATTACAAACAAGAAAACCAAGTGTAAAAGTGAAAAGGTCAGTCTCTGAGTGCACTGACCGGGTTACTTTTTTACTTTTTTTTTTCTTTCATTTTATTTTGATTAAACTTTTTTTCTTTGTTTGCACCTTGTGTTTTGGGTTCACAGGTACGAGGTGATGCAGTTCTGCTGGCTCCAGCCTGATCAGAGGCCGACTGCAGAGGAAGTTCACTTGCTGCTCAGCTACCTATGTGCCAAGGGAGCCAGTGAGGCCGAAGAGGACTTTGAGAGACGCTGGAACTCCCTCCGTCCCAATACTGGATTCAACGGTCAGCGTGGTGCCTCAGCGATGTCACGAGACCACCCCTCATCAACCACCTCATCTTTCCCACTCCTAGAACCATTTTCTACTGGTGATGGCTACCACTCAGAGTCTGGAGACGACATACTAACAGTCACTGAGACCAGCCACGGCCTGAACTTTGAGTACAAGTGGGAGCAAGCCAGGGCAGACCAGTCATACAGAGTCCCAGACACTTCTAGTACCTTAGGTCAGGTAAACCACCATTGTCAGGAAGCATTTTACCCACCTGGGGGCATTGTGGGAGGCTGTCCCATCGAAAGCCTGAGCCATGGAGTTTCTCCTTCATACTATCAACCAAAACATCTACACGCTCCAGGTGTACTTCCTGTCCTCAGTGCGCATAGCCCCTCAGTAAACAGCGAATACTACATTCGCATTGAGGAGCCAGTAGACTGTAACATTGATCCAGACTACACCATGGTCTCATACAGCCCTGACTTCCAGGGCAGCAGTGGGAGCTTCCTGACTGGGAGTGCGGACTCGGGTGAGTGCTTGGCCTGCCCATCACAGGCTAAAACCATGGGTCCTTATTGGTCAGCTGACATCCATAAATCTGACATGTATGACTCCAATGATTCAAGTCCTGCCATCTCCCTGACAATGGAACCCCTTTTAGGTCAAGTGTCAGATAACAGCCCCCTGCGACCTTGGGAGTCTAGTCACTATGTGTCCTATAAAGACCGAGATGGGGGCTATTATTATGACCACTCACCACCTTTGGGAATAGATCACTATCTGATCGGAGGTGAGCGCTCCAGAGAGCATCATCAGGAAAGTTGGGGGTCAAGAAGCCTGCGTCAGGCTTTAGGGGAGTTAGACAACCCACTAGGGATAGCCCATTCTATAAACAGTCCGCCTCAGCAGGCTTACAGAGACCCCTACCTGGACACAAGTCAGACGTCCATCATAGGAAAGAATGTCACTGGAGGTTATTATGACATGATGGGGTCCCTGAGGAAGACTATGCCCAGCCACACAAGACATAACAGTACCTCTGTCAGTATAAACATGGAGACTCAGGGGGCTCTCTTCATCGGACACAGAGACAGTGATTCAGAAGAGGAAGATGAGGACATATTTGTTGAGAGACACACTTGCAATACTTGGCCTTCAAAGCACCGCCACAGCAGTGCTGGTCACCAGAGACGTGCAAGCCATAGTTGCCGACAGGACACTTACGCCGATTTCCATTATACAATGCCAAGTACAGACATCGAGGACTCCTGGCCAGAAGGACACAGCCTGGCCTTCCACTCTCTACCCAAACCCATCGATTATCTTGAGCCACACCAGGTCAAAGATAATAGTGCCTGCCTTAGTTTGAGTAAACATCATGCTATGGTGCCCTCGGAAAACTGCAATGCCTACATCTACATGTGCCATGAAGGTGAGACTCAGGTGCCAACATCTGGAGAGTGCTGCCACTCACACTTTGTTGACCCACTCACTGGCTTGCTTGTTAGAAACACAAGCTTTTGTCACAGCTACAGTCACACTAGCTACAGAGATAAAGTCATTGACATGCCAAGCAATGAAGAGATGATAAATCTATCGCCAGCTCCAGGAGGTCCCATCGTGGCCAAATCTGTGGACTGTGGAGAACAGTATGTCGAGCTTACAACTGATGATGTCCAATCTAAAGAGAAGCGGGAGGACGTAATTAGGGAAATCACACAGAAGCTGCCAGAGCCTAGAAAAGAAGAGGTGACTCTGACAATGACAAAAGCCACTCAAGCTACTCCACCTCCTGATGATAACACGCATGTGATGGTAGCGGTCACAGATCCACAGTCAGAGTTGAGTCACACCAGCGACAGTGGCGTTGACCGTGAAGATTCCAATGTAAGCCTTGCTGACATACTCGACTGCAGTGACGATGACGAAGAGGAAGATATCACTGACGATATAACTGATGTTACTTCAGGCATCTTCGCTGATGAGTCCAGCGAGCTGAACGCGTCCCCCGCCTTCAAGTTGCTACAAAAGCAGGTAGGAACGCCCGATTCCATGGATTCCATGGATCTGCCGTCTGCAGCTGGGTCTTGTGAAGGCTCCAGCCCTGCGTCCTCCCACCCTTCCAGCTCACCTAAGGCTATGGACAGCGGCTATGACACGGAGAATAACGAGAGCCCTGAGTTTGTCCCCAAAGAACCTCATGAACCTCGTGAGCAACCTTTAGGAAAAGCCACTCTTGATGCCAGCCTGGAGGAGGATGAGGTCCTGGAGGAACAGAGAATTGAAGCTAAAGTGGTGCCCACGGAGGGTGAGCCATTAATGGGCGAAGATTTGGCACTAGCAGCATCACAGGCAGATGACCAAATTCTGTTACCCTTGAGTGATAAGACGCCATACAGAGACTCTGCCTACTTTTCAGACTATGAGAATGAAAAGCAGACTCAGCATGAAGGAGAAGAGAGCTTGGGGAAAGCAGATGAGCAAAATATTGAAGACGAACCAAACTTGCTAGAAAAGAAAGCTGCAAAAAGGAAAAATGAAGGAGAGGAAGAACTAAAGGATGTTGTAGTGAACAAGGACATCAAACTTGAAATGAAACAAACAGTAACGGACACAACAGGATTCTCTCCTCCGCCTGATATTGAGGAGTACTTGACAGAAGACTGTTGCGATGATGAGACATTAGGGCTTCCTCCAGAGCCTTCTGATACTGAGGGAGGACTGGATGAATGGCCATCACAGGAAGAGAGCTCATCATTGGGAGACTGGGCAGCTGAGGTGGTGGGGGCTATGGAAGAAGCTCTTGGTGCCCTGAATGGAGATTGTGCCACCAATGTAAATGTAGATAAGGAGGAAGCAGATGACATAAAAGACTCTGCTCAAACTTCAGAAACTTCAGAGGAGGAGGCAACCGAGAAGGTTCAGAGCAGGCCATCAGGGGTATCCAGTGAAATGCCACACACCTTACCCAAAGATGAGGTAGCTTTGCAACACACCTCAAACACCAGGCGATTTTCTTCTTCCTCTCCTCCACCTCCATCCACCCCACCACCTTCACTCCCTGCAACACAGGGCAGAGCATCCCCGGGCGACGGAGAAGACGCAGACGAGGAGGACGGCGATACAGATGACAGCGACGAGTCGGACGAGGAGCTGCAAAGCTACAGTATGCAGGAACAGAGCGGAGGGGACGAGAGTGAGGAAGAGTGCCACCCGGTGCCTATTGTGGTGAGCGACAACAGCGAGGCCCATAAACTGCGCAGCCTGCTCAAGATGCCAGCATTGCTCACTGAGGAGAACCTGGAGGAGGAGCTCGAACACAAGAAGAAAACAGTGTCTTTTTTTGACGACGTCACCGTGTATCTGTTCGACCAGGTGAGTGTCAAAGAGCGAAGATGGAAAATTTTTACTTCAGTTTCAGTTACTTAAACATTTAGTATTAATTGTTAATTTGTTGACAAACTGTGGTATACTTATAGCACCAAAAAAAACAGAAAATATCACCAATATTGCTTTGAGGAGTTTTAGCCTTTTAACCTAATATTGGGTCTATTAATGGCACATCAGTAATGTTTTTTCTGGTCCACTCACTGATTCTTTTGCCTTATTTAATATCACAACTGCTAGGAAAGCCCAACTAAAGAGCTCGCCGAGCATGGCTTCCCTTTAGGAGCAGAAGGTTCTCAAAGCAAACCCCAAGAAAGGGTTAATGCCTCAGACGACTCTTCAGACGGGAACATTTCGGAGGAGAGTATGTATTATTCTTTTACTTTCAAATATGCAAATATAAATACGATTACACACAATATATTAACACGCTGTAGTGCTCTTTACTTAGAAGATATCAAACCAATATTTTATCCCTTTGCCGTTTTCTCTCAGGTTCTGCTTTTGAGTGGGAAGATGACTTCCCTCTGCTCCCTCTGCCAACTTCCTCAGCGGCATCTGAATCCCCTCCATCCCGTTCCATCACAACCCCAAACACTAAACCAGCCGTGCAGTATTCCCGCTTTACCGTCTCTCCCTCCAGTGTGTCCCGGTTCTCCATCACTCACATCTCGGACTCTGATATGGAATCTGCAGGAGGTAGGTCACTTCTGCAAACTCATGACAAACCCAGTCATATTTTTAACAATGGATATAGACATCTAATGTTGACCCTGTAAACTATCACACTGAATTTTAAATCATGGAATCCACATGTGGTTGAAGTCCAGACTTTCAGCTTTATTTCAATAGGTTTTATGAAAACTTTGCAGTAACCATGTGTTCATATATCGGTTTTACGGTGTGTATTTTTGTGGGTTTTGTGTATATCTTCCCAGAGATGTCAGACTGAAACTAGCTTATAGCTACATCTTATGAGATCACAGTTTTTGTGCATGATTTCTGCCGTGTTAGACTTAAACCCAGTCTGGGAACCTGGCCCATTAAAGATGTAATTATTGTCTGCAACATATTGCCAAAAGCTGAACTGCCAAATGTCTTTGATATCTGCCAATGTTTTGGGGATAAAGATGCCCACTGGCCTGTAAAATTGGGTGATGTACATTAATCCTTTCTGCCTCATTGTGTCTTTGCAGGAAGCAGTGAAGATGGAGACAAAGAATAAGAAGCTGTGGATATTTACTGCCTCTTTGTAACAACAACTCGGCCTACTAGCATGATTACTGATTTCATTTTTAACGTCAGGTTTTAGAAACACAAGACAGTGCCTCTTACCGCCTGTGGACACATTTGAAAGGTCCGTCTCACCACCATGTAGGACTGACCTAAGCTGTTTAGAATACTGAAAAGAGAATTGTTAATATATAATATTTGAAAAATATTAATATATACGGTGTGTATGACGAGTTTAAGAAACCAGGGGGAACTTGTATGTTGAATTCTACATATTTTTTGGATTAAAGAAACAACGTGGAAGGACAGACTTTTGGAAAGCATTACATTTGCCACTTCTTTCACTTTCTAATTCGTCATGGGGAGCATTCATAAGAGTGTGGAGCCACCTGGACTTTAAGAAAGAGGACTGTTAAACTGTTGCTGAGTAAAAAGACACAAAGTCAACTTTTTGACTTTTCAACAAGGGATCAGCACTTTGAACAAGACTGTACAGCTCCGCAGAATTTATACTTTTTAGGAAATGGTTTTACCTGTATTAATAATGAATATCAAAAAGAATCTTTAAAGTATCACAAGTAATATAATGTCAGTATTTGGGATCATTCGGAGATATGCTGGTGTGAAAGATGGAAGCGTTGGGGATCCTAATGGCCGTCTGCTTACAGAATGTTTTCTTCTTCTTTTTTTTTTTGTTTTTTTGGAGGAAACAGCTGAGCAAACCTTGACAACCTAATAATTATTTGTGACTTTTTTCATTGTCACATCAGGACCGCGACTGTACTGTTTTACACAAACATCCTCCTCTTTACCAAACTGAGTGCCAGCACCACAATCGCAGCCAACTCCTCTTTACTGTAAGCATCAGACACAACATTGTGACTATAATAAGAAGAAGTACAGAGGTCATTTCAGACTGAATTCTTATGAAGGTTTTCTTATAATAAAGCAATGCATAGTTTCACATTTACAAGAATTTACGGCTAAGAAACAAAAGGAAAGAGTATGTTTTGTTGTTGTTGTTTTAAGGCAGGTACACATGGTCATTAAAATTGATTTGCGCTGCTTATCTGAAAGAAAATTGACATCAACTGAACCTAACAGTGATGTAAGCCAGTAGGGCTGGGCAATATAAATGTAATATTTTATCATGATGTCTGTCTACTGGATCTTTAGCTTTAAAATATAGAAAAAACGTCTGTTTTTGTTTAACCAGCAGATGCCTGACAAATCCAGGCACTTCATCACATTGATGCAAATATTCTGTTAATCCAACATTGCTAGAGAACAGTAATACTCACTGACATGCAAGAAGATGTAGTATAGCCTAAGGAGAAACTGAAGGCATATATCCCTTTTCCACCGACACACATTCTTAAAGAAAGTAATTTTTTAGTAACAGAAGCTGCTGAGCCTGCTGGTGTCAGGGGCTGTGGGAGGGGAATGTACCAAAAAGCCACAGTTCCTATCATGGCCACTTGGGGCTGGCTCCAATAGTGAGTCAGTTCCCATAAGATTTTGTTGTATTTTTTGTTTTGCTTTTATTAACTCAAGGTCATAGCGTGAGCTTCACCCTGCATTGGAATGGTTTACAGCCGAGTGTGAAACATCGGGGTAAGTGTCAGCACCTCTACGTGCCAGGTAATGGTTCATTCTCTATTCATCAGGAGGCAGAGGATGAGATGGACTGGTTAATGGTTAATGTTGGTGTTGTACTGGGCTGTTGTGGTGAAGAGAGAAGCTTTTGATTTACCATGTTCCAACCCTCATCCCTGGTCATGACATCAAGGTAACAACCAGAAGATCAAGGTAGGGAATACAAGTGGATCAAATGAGTTTCCTCTGCAGGGTATCCGGACTCAGCTTTAAAGAGGGGATCGAGGTCGTTCAGGTATCTGGTTAGGATCACTTTGACGCTTCTCTTTGGAGGTTGTCCGGGCACACCCAACTGAGAGGTGACACCAGGGTAGACCCAGAACCCTGGAGAGATCTCATCTGATTTGGGAAGGTCTCAGGATTCTCCAGTCCAAACTGAAAGTGATGCTGTGGAGAAGGACATGCTTGCTGCCACCATTACAAAACTTTAAATAAGTGGAAGTGGATGGACGGATGGATGAATAACTCCATCTCAATACAGGGGTTTAGGAGCGTATCTGCTTTTCATACCTTCACACTTCAAATAAATATCTGTCTCCAAAGAAGGCATGGGAGAGTGAACAACCACAACGAGTCAAATCTGTCACAATGGTTCTCAAAATACTCCAAAGCAGATCTGCCAGGAATGCCAGCACCACATTGGTGGAACAGCAGTAACAGCTACCCTGGTAGAAACACTTTTTCACTGGTATGTACCATCATATTGCCCAACTCTACAGGCTAACATCTCAAATTACCCAACAACATTTAAATACTGTCCTGTTTTGTCTGCACTGAGATTTGTCTAAACAAATATGCTTTTTGTGTTTGCAAATTATACATCCAACATTTCTCTGGTTCTGCCCATTTACCTATCGTGTTATGTTTGGAACAACTGACTGACTTTTTGTTGCTATCACTTGCTGTATACCGGCAACTCTGAGCTGGTTTGGAGCAGATTCGTACAATGATTCTGATAGTCGAAGTTGAGCTGTTGGACTTTTTCGGACTGAAAAGGAAAAGTCTGTTCTAAATCATTAGAATTTGGTTTATTCATAAAGAAAAACAATCCCAGCTCTGACTATAATAAATAATGAGTGAATTTTTATACCATTCAAAAACAAATCCCTTTGAGCCATATTGTTGTTAAGTGAGACTCTAACTTATAATAAGCCTAACTGGTCTGATTAGCTTGTTGAAAGGCCACAGAGGGCTGATGTCACCATGATATGAAAATGCTGTCATGCTTTGCTCTGTTTGTACTACTGTGAGAAAGTGAACGATTGATGTGTTGGTGTGTTTGGTTGGTCGGAAAAGTAGGATTCCACCTTTGAAAAACGCCCAGTGATCAACATGTAGTGTCTTAAATGTTTGTTTGCCTTCCAAGGCTTTAATATTCTGTAACAGTTTAGCATAGAAACATCTAGATGGCTGTCCGTAATATTTTTGTATCTCAACAAAAATACTTTTTAGAGTATTGTTGTACTGTACTTGTAAGAGAGGGAAGGTTACAAAAGATCTCTTATGTTTATTGTTGCCAAAGAGATGCTGTGTTTTTGGTCCAGAGGGGGGAGTACAGTTTATATGTTTTCACACAACATTGTGAGGACAGACAGGAAGATCACTGGCTTTGAAGCGAAGGTGCAAACGTGTGGGAGAAGCTTTGGTTGAGATACTGTCCTAATGTGTGCCCCCACAATGATCTGGTCACATCATTACTTTCTGTACCTTCTATCAATTACAAATAAAATCTGGTTTACACATGTTAAACTATAGTGGCCATTTATTGTTTTTAAATAAACATCAATTTTGCATCCAAATGTATTTACACATGTAGACTCTAAAATCTTACAGAGCTGTTAAATAGTTAAGATGTACATTTTAAAGAGATCTTCGATTCATTTTGGACCGCCAACAAATACTGAAGAACTCTGATATTAAATGTAAGTTTTAAAAATCAATTTTTAAATTCATGTGTAAAACAAAACATCTCTCATCTTCGTCGTCTATGTTAAAAAGGTACAATAGGAACAGTTTTTGCACTCAGAACCTATTAAGCCACTATATTCAAATCACATGGTGAGTAAAGTCTAGTATAGGTTAAACTTACTGTATATTTAAAAAAAAAAAAAAAAAAAAAAAAAAAAAAAAATAATATAAAATTAAAAAAAAAAAAAAAAAAAAAAAAAAACTTAGCAGGAATGTTAAAATACAGAAGTTTAATATTTTCCCAGGTTGCTTGTGAACCGCCTGGGGCACAGGAAACATTGCAATTTACCAAAAAAAATGTAGTTTCAGATAATTGATGTTATTGTTTCAAAACATTTAAGCATCACAGTTCTGTTATGGGACTTCAATTTGGGTGAGTCGGTACAGTAAGTGAAATTTCAATATAGGCCTGGGTTAGAAGAAACATTCAGTGGAGACTCAGAGGCAGAGGATGAGGTAGAAAAGTCACAAAGGTCACCCATCTTATGAAGAAAAAAATCAATTATTATAAATATATTACTTATTTGAGTCACATCTTACATTTTTATAATGACCTGACTTACGTCTTTTTGTTACTTCTTGGTGAGTGTCAAATCCAACACCCATACTTCTCTTTAAACCCTGAGGTAGATGCTTTGAAACTAAAATCATTGTTTTATCCATGAAAACTTTTATATTTCGAATCAGTGTCTTCGATTCCTTTAGGACACCAAATAAAAAAGTAGTAAAGTTTTAATCTCTGGACGTAAATCCTCTATCCTTTGAGTTTTAAAGCGTTTACTTTACTAGCACCATTGTTCTTCAAACTGGGTTTTCTTCTAAGTAAATCATCTCATAATGGGATCAGATGACTGTGTCAGCCCCAAAAGGTTAGAGCCCAGCTGAGATAACGTTCCAGGAATGAAAACGGGATTTATCAGGTTGCCTACATGTAGGATGACTCAGGATATCCCAGCAAAATATGCAGAGAAACTATGTTGTTGCTGCCAGGTGGAAGGGAGACGTCGATGTATGGTACATTCTCATCATCTGTACAC
>VUQR01035820.1:45400-61150 GCA_015108515.1 Hemichromis elongatus
TTTACTTGTTTAAATGCTAAGTTGTATCAAAAAGTAATATGAAGTAATATCTATCACTATTTGGATTTTAATGGAATGTTAATAATAATAAATAGATTAAATATGTACCTGTATACAAATTTATTTTGCGTCAGTATTGAGTTATCAGTCACCATCAGCTCGTTCCATGGAGTCAGCTTCTAATCTCCATAAAGGATACTTCTGTTGCACAGGTGATGATGACATCATCCCCTGACCCGTCGTCCCAGGTCCCCCTCGCCGTAGCATCTGTGTTGTACCTCGGCAGTCTCTAGCTGTGAGCTGGCTTCTGTTGGAACACTGAGCTATTAGTTGTTCTGCTGGAATCGAACTCGCGGCCATCCGCTCTGAACACGTGTAGTCTAACCACTACGCTATCTGTTGTGCTTTGTGTTGCACCAGGTTTACACAGATGCTCACTGAATGAGTTGGCAATAAAGGAAATTTAAGAAGAATAAGTTGGATGTACTTAATTCATAGCCAGATTTGAACTTGCAACCCTCTGCTCCAAAGGGATGTAGTCTTACCACTACCTTATCCAGCTGCATGGATGTATGTAAACTGAAAGCTGACAAGCTGTTTTATTAAAGTTTTATTTGGCGATCTGATTTTGTTGTATTGTTAATATCATTGGAGTATTTTTTTATTTTTATTATTACTTTTTTGTGGCTGTTGAGGTGGACACTCCAGTTTGCATTGTTAAAGGCAAGTATGGCCGTTGTGTTACTGGACTGACACTAAGCAGTCATTGCAAACAGCAGCTTTGCTGTCCATTATCTTTTCTGTGTATCGCAGTTTCGTTATCCCTGTTTATCTCATTCTGTGCTAAAACTTTGATCACCTTTATAAAAAATAAGGAAAAGTGTAACAGATCAACCTTAAAGTTTCTCAGGGTTAAAGTGTTGAACATTATAACAGATTTAAAAAAAACCCACACACAACATGGTTAAATACTTGATTCTTTATTTTCAGAATTAAACTAAAAAACAGACAATTTGTTTACCATCAACTCACATCATTGTAAAGTGTAGACTCCCCACAGTACTCCCCATGTTACATTAACGTAGGTTTTATTAGTTTCTATATTTCTGGGCTACATAGTTTTCAGCTACCTTCTTATATTTCTCCTTAAAAAGTAACTGAAAAATGAGCATGTGGTGTACATGTGTACACATGTACATGTGGTATCATCTAATAACTCATAATACAGATATTTCCAAAAGTAATCTGGTATTAACTACAGGGAAACTGAAGATAGTGCTTTAAGTGTATTAAGACTTGATTATTTTAATTAACAAATATATTATAAAGAACAATAAATGCATTTAGTTCAGAAACTGATCTCAAAAATAAAGAACAGTTTCCTTAGAAAGACAATTAAAAAATGATTATCATAGCAGGTCAGAGCACAAAAGTGAGTGAATAAATGAATCACTTAATACCAGCTGACTTTGAGGGACATATGTGGGCAAAATTCCAGAAACATTAAAAAAAAAAAATGCTTTAAAAAATCTTTTTCTTTCAAACATTTAATATGCAGGTGAGGAAGTCCAGCTCTATTGCCATCTAGTGGTGGATACATGTTTTGCATGCATATACAGAAAGGTGCATGAGTTTTGATGAATGAAACCATCGGATTAAAAGAGAGCACAGCTGATTACATCCATCTGTAATAACGAGCTCTGTCCTTATTGCTTTATAATAGTTCTGCTATTATGAAAAATATAAAAACAAATAAGACAGACTTCTTCTTTAAATCCAGTTATATTCAAATGTCTTTCTTCTTAAATCTCAAAGTCTTCATTTTTATTATTGTGAAAGGAATTTCCCCTCATACTCTTGTTAACTAAAATTTACTGATGAAATTCATCAACAACTTGGAAAAAAAAATCTGGTTTACTGAAGACTAAGAAACTAATAACGTCATGGTTAAAGGGTCTGTTCATGTCAGTTCATCGCGCATTTATAGTAAAATTTCAGGTCTCTTCTGTTATTGGTTTTCCTCATCCACTGAAATGATTATGAAATGAAATGACCATTCACGTCATTTGGACTGTCAGCTTTTAAAATGACTGCCATTTATATATATAAGGTGTAAATCAAATATCAGTCCCACATTTATGTCAGAGGTCGGACATCCAAATATTTGAGTTACTTTGAAACTTCATTACTCTGTGATAACCTGAGCTCCACTACTGAGAGTCCATATTTATGCAGCCACAGCACTAGATATTTAAACCACAAAAATTGAAGGATTGAAAGATGCTAGAAAAAAAACCATTGGAAAAACACTCCACCACCTCTTTTCCAGCATTTTTAAGTAATAAAAGTTGACCTGAAATTTGCACACTTCCTGAAGTAATTTCCTTGAATTTTTCATTCCAGGCAAATTTCATTTTTTCTATTAAAAACTTTGCATTAAAAAAATTCACAACATCCCACTAACTCTAATGTCAGACTTATCATGGACTATATTCAGAAGAAAGTAGCTCAAACCTTCAGTTTGCTTTAAACCTAATCCGAGCAGGTAAAACTTACCTTACCATACCCACCTTGGACCCTAGAATATCATTATTATCAGTAAGTACTATAATGCTTACTGAACCACATAGTTGTTCATGTTAATGAAACAACTAGGGAGAAAAGCAGAGGGGATGATGTGATTTTTTTAATGTAGTTTTCAGTCATTATCTTATGATGAAACTCCATTTCAATCTCACACACCTGCATACTTTAAATTCTTAAACTAGTAAACCACAAAAACCGAAACCACCACATGTTAAATGACCTCGGCTCAGTTCAGCCAATAAAACCTACGTTAGCGCGACCCCGCTGGCCTGTCAACGATTACCTCAAACTAAACAGCATACGATTACAAAGTTTCTCCTGTTGATTGTGTTACTGAATTAAAATCTCTGCTGAACATGTTGCTTTAAGAAGATCTTACAAAGTGCTTGTTCAATTACAACGATGACAATCAAACACGAATCTGAGAACTGGTGAAAGTCATTATGGATACGAACGCCGGCTTATCTCTAGTATTGCAGGAAGATGAAAGATTTCCTGTGAGTACAGAGTTAGTTGAAGGTACAGTACTACGAGTGGTGTGCTTATCAGTTGTGATGCTATCAGCACAAACGTATTCTGCAGATATGTTTCCACATAATCAAACTTTCTGATGTGTTCACTACTTTTTTTTACTGCCGTCGTGCTTGAAGATCATCCGTCTCACTCAGAAGAATAAGACGTCTCTTCTGGTGCATACACTGGACTGTTTGACAAGCACACGGTGCTCTTGTGTGAAAAGGCAGTGTTGAGAGGTGAGGCTCAAAGATGAGACACCCAACGTAGTGTAAAGCTTAAAGCCCTTTCATTGACATGACGGGAGGGGCAGGCTGCATGTTAAATGCACAGACACGGCTACAGACCCCGTGAGTCTACATGGAGCGAGGCATACGATACGCTGCAGGAGGCAAACATTCTCACCTTCAAATGAACCACGTGAGCCACACGAGTAGACATCTGCTCTCATTCTTCTTTCTATACACGTGTTCCTTGTACGTTTTAAAACCTTTACAAGAGTGAATCAGCTCCACTGCTGCCCGTCTAAAATCTCAGTTTACCAAAGTCACCAATCCACAGGAAAACCTCGTCTCACTTTTCCTAGTTGTTTAAAGTGGCCTCCTTGCTACGTGGTTAAATAAAAAGTGGATCCTAGTATTTATTTACATTTTCTCCGGCCGATTACAGAGATTACAGGTGCTGTGGCGTGTTGTAGTGCACTTTATCTGCTGATTATATTTCATTCTTTTCATTTTGTAGCATTGTTATAATCCCGAGGTTAAATCAAAGCCTTCCAGTTTAGATTTGAGAGTGAAATTGTGCCCTAGTGATCCACTTACAGCTAGTTTACATTAAACGAGAGCTCAGAAGTCCTCTGGAGGATTCGAAGTCTTCTCCAAGGAATCATAGTGAGCTTCATCAAGGTGGTCCTCCTCGATTTCCTCCTCGATTTCCTCCTCATCGTCGGAGAGGGGCGGTTGGGCCGGGGCCCCCACGGCCGGCTTGCATGGTGGATCATCGCTAGGAAGAGAAAGAGCAAAAGGAAACGTGGTTTTTATTTGTTACGATGTAAAATGGTAATGGAAGACGAGGTCAGCAAGAGCACAGGATGGAACAGTGGTTATGTTTTCATTGCTGCTGAAAACAAAAAGGTCTGAGTCATGCAGATGGAGAGAAAGCCGAGGTGAAGAGCGTGATGCCGAAACAAACAACACGTTTTCAGGCAAAGTATGACAGCCCACAATCAGCTGATGAGGTCAGCAGTCACGTCACATTGAAAGCAAATAAACAGCGATGGAAATAACCCAGAAGCCACTCCACAGCTCGCAAAGAAAGCACAAAAAATGAAGCAGCTTTGAGTTATAATGAAAATTTAAAAAGCAAGTGGATACACGAAGACACTTTAGACCCAAGATTATTCACTTACGATGGGCTTTGGTCACTCAAAAGCGGGCGTAATCAGGCCCTGTACTGAAAGGCAGAAACAGTCCCCGTGTGTCAACAGTCTGGATCAAATACCAACTCACATCTTCTAACATGAGACTACACACAACTTCCTCCTAACATTATATGATGTATGTATTTGATTTCCTGTTAATGCAAGGCATCATTAAAGGTGTTTAAAGGGAAAACAGGCCATGACTGAGATGATTGGAGCCTCTATTTATGAGGTTAGAAGCTAGACGGTACTATTGCTCCACTATTATCTGGGTTATAGTGGCAGAAATATTCAAAAGCACTTTGTATTCAGTATATGCAGCTTCCTTTATGATCTCACTCCTGTACTTTTACTGAGCCAAAGGTTAAGGAGGAGTTTTCTTCACCAACATCAGTCAAACTCAGCAAAGATCTTGTTTAATATGATAAAATTAGCCAAAATTATTGTCACAATTTATGTAGATTAAATCGAAAACATGACAAAAAAAAACAGATCAGACTTTCACAAATTCACCAAGACTGTTTACATTTAAATTATGGCCAATACATATTCACGTGTGTCATACGGGGGAAAATGAAGATTAAATTAAAAACAGGCAAACGGGGATCTAAACCCACAACACGGTGAAGCAAAACAACTACAACAAATAAAATAAACACGCTGTGTTGATCACATTACACACACACACACACACACAGTTGAGTTGAAAAAAGTACCTTTGCTAGCAGCAGGAGGAGCAGGCCAGTGGGTGTATGGCAGGTCAGGATGCAGTGTAAGTGCTACTGTGCACAGAACACACACACACACTGTACATGCAACAAGCCCGGTGGGAGGTTATGATGGGTCAAATGTGCAAGAAGAGCCGCTTGTTAATGTGTTAAAGCAAGAGGACGATCCCGTTTGTTAGCTGTGAGAGAAGATGTGGTGACTACAGTTTATTCAGCCACAAACTGAAAGTCAGAATCGAGAGTTGAAATGCTGCCTGTCAATGAAAGTTCATTGGTTTTAGGCGCTAAAAAGGGAAAAAAAAATGCAGAAGAAAACCAATTTGGCACTTGAAGGCGAATTAAAAGCTTCAAATGGTGCATTTTAAAAGTTTCAGGATGTCACACCGAAGCCTTCAGGGAAAGAAATGAACAGAAACAATAAAAATATCCAGCTGAATAAATTTATTTAATACTTTGTAAGAGTAGAAATTCACCATACATTTGAGGTCATCAGTGTTACACTTTTTGGTGCCCCCAAAGCATGCATATCCATAAATTCTCTATACAATATTTAAATGCTTTTTTTTGTAACAACAAACCCCTCACAATCAGAGCACATCAGTGAATGCTGGCGCTATTAGCCACAGGTGATTGGTGTGCTAGCTCTGCAGCGATGTCAGCCATACCTTGGACTATTTTAGTGGAGAAAGAAGAAACACTGGCAGCTTCCAGTCGTTTGCACTCGACTTTTGTCTCTAAATTCATCAAAACAGAGATGAAAAAAGACGAGGGGGTTGGCAAAGCTAAGGGGAAGACGAGCATTAGGTGACAGACAAACGGAAAGAAGAGAGCACAGAGAGAGCAGACATATGCAGCAAGGAGAACATTTCTACAGTGCAAAAAAAGGTCCGTGTTGGGTCTCAGGTAGAGTCGGAAAATATGTTTCTGTCTGTAAGTGGCAGATCAGAAAAGCAGCACTTGAGAGTTGGGGTTTTTATAATGCATGTGCCTTACTTTTTCATGTACTTGCACAAAAATATATCACAAGACTCTTCAAACAATTTCCCTCATTAACAATTTAGTCAAAGACAAACATTTTTTGCAGTGTAGCAGGAATGGGAGAGGTGCACAGTTTCATTTTTAACCTCCTCTCTTTGGTGAAGAAAGCACTCAGAGGAGCTTTCTGTGAAAACCTCATACGGATCAGAAGCCGAACGCACGAGTTAAAAAGGAATGATTCCCAGCGGGCTGGCTCGTGGACACCAGATGTCAACAAAGGGACAGCGGTTAGTACAGACAGGCACTAAATGGGCCGACATACACACAAGCACACCGGAGGTTTTATTGAGCACACAAAGAATGGGACAATCCGACATTCTTTACTCACTGAGGTTCGGAGAAACAAAAAGAATCAGGCTTTTAATCGTAGAGACAGCAGTACAAGAAGGCTGAATGAGGCTTCAACCACTAATTAACTCCTCTCCCGTTCAAAGCTGCAGAGGGGCTGTGCCTTTAGTCTGTACACGGAGTAAATGCAGCACAGTAGAAACACCACTCTGCAGCCAGTGCTGTTGTTTTTTTCTCTAATAATCACAAGATTCATGAGATGTCTAAAGTTCCCATAAGACGACATTAATCACATTAGTTAATTGACAGGAGAAGCACCACATGTGAATATTTTTGAAAGTAGAAAATGATTTTAAATCTTTTAAATGAAATGTTCCTGTTTTTTTATTTATGATTAAAAAAAACAACAAAAAGTTAAAAACAATGGTTCGGGTATCACGTGTACGGAGCAGCACCGCAACACCTGTTGTCTTTTCTTTCATGCATGAACCAGAGTTTGCCAAACTACAGCTCCAACTCTAATCATTTTTAGAAGAAATGAATCGATTAATCAAACTTGATTCTTTCTTTTTTTTAACTGGTGATGCTAAAGTGATATCATTCTATTGAGCTCAAAACCCAAATATATTTATATTTGCAGTGATATAAAAAAACAGAAAAGCAGCAAATGTCTGTATTTGAGAACCGGAAGCCAACTAATATTTGGCATTTAAGCCTGATAAGTTATTTCAAACATTTAATCGGCACAACACATCAGTTAAGTGACTCACGAACAAACGCACTAAACCCGACTCCCGAGTGTCGCACGTTCTCTCGGGGATGAGAGTTCGTTGACCCCATTCAGCCTTGGCGAAAAATTCAAGCACCACAACAGACAGTCAAAGGACCCGAGAGCGGCGTGTGTGTCCATCAAAGGCTGACACTGAAAACGTTACAGTAACTTTGTTTACACACAATCAGAAATATAGACTATTACTTCCATAAGGTGCATTTTTTTATAAACTGATCATAGATACTGCATGACAAGCACTTCTGTATGGCACATTTATGTACAGTAAACATTCCCGTCACATTTTTCTTTTTTCTTTTTTTACCCCCCACGTTTCACGTGTGAAAACATGTACATGAGCTGTTCACTACTCGCGATACATGGCCTCTTATGTCAGAGGAATACAAAACCTCACAGCATGAAAAGGTAAAATTATCGTTAAATACTGAAAGATCCAGTAAAAGCATTGATTGCAATGTCATTTTTACATAATATAAAAATCCTCTTTGGGATCAACCACTTTAGGATTACACCCTGATTTACATATTCTTTACACCGTCATTCTAACAAAATCAGGTTCCTTCGTTGGGAAAATATAACTCCCATATAAAAAGAAATGTACATGCATGAAAGACAAGCAAAGGTTACATTTTCCTGACAGAAAATGTCCATCACACTGATTTTGAATATGCGGATGGCACAGAGTCCACTTTGTTCTGGTTTTGGCTTGGCTCTGCACCAAGGCTCCACCAGCGGCCCAGCGTGGCTACCGGCCAGTTAGACAGCACAGGGCAGGACTGAAGGACGGAGGGAGGGAGATCAGAGGGAGGAAAAGAAAGAGACCCAAGCGTCTTCCTCGAACTGACCGGCTTGGGAAGAGTTTATTGTCGTGAGGAGGAGGTAGGGAGGCGGGAAAGAGGGTGGGTTAAGGATGAGAGATGGGCAGCGAGGTGCATGTCCTATCGTCTGAGTCTGTGCCTGTTTGTCTGTCTGTCCTCACACTGTCGAAATCAATTTGCCCTCTGTGGAACTGTGGACACAGAGAGGGAGAGGCTTCCAGGTGGGCTGGCTCAGGAGAAACAACAGCAAACACAACCAGGACACACGCAGAGGCAGAAACCTCGCCTACCCTCCGACATTAGAAGTATAACCTGCTAGTTTTACTGGATCTGAGCTCATGTTAAAGCAAAATGTGGATGTGGTTTTAACGAGCAGGGATTGGGTGAGTGCGGTTAGCAGACAGAAGATACAGGAGCTGCATGGAGCGTGGGGGGGGCGGTGGTGTGACGGGAAGGTGCCGTGGAGTCAAAGCATGACCTTCTTTCTTAACTTAATGAACAAAAAGAAACTTAAAACGACTTAAACTAGATTCGTCAGCGGTTTCTCTCCCTGAGGCTTAATTAACTGCCACTTTGTCAGGTGCCTCCTGTGACTCATGCACAACGTCCTCTGGACTCAGAAATATTGGCTTGTTGAAGAGGTGTTGGTGGTATAAAGCACAGGTGTGTCAGCTAGGAGACCCTCGTATGTACCCGGATTGAGACCGCATGACAGTCCCCACTATTTTACTTTCACTCAGTCAGGTTTAGGCACCAAAAACTGCTGTGTTAGGATTAGCCATTGAAAACTACTTGGTTTAAGAACCAAAACTACAGATGCCTAAAGTATAGTTTGTGTTAAAACAGCAGCATTTAGTACTAAACACCAGAGGGCTCAATGTGCATGGACGAGCCACACGGTGGCTTTGACAAAACAGCACTAATTGATGCTCCAGAGATGAGAACAGGCAGGCCTTTACTGTAATCTAGTGTCACAGATAGAAGCAATTGTTACTAATGGATGACTTAGAGATAAAGCCAGCCTTCTTTAAAGCCACTATGCAGTTAGAACTTATCACCTACGGTTTCCTATCACACCAACAAAAACAGAAGAGAACTAAGAAAAACAAAGAGTGCGGTGTGTCCTGCTGGTTGTCTGTTTGCGGGTCTGAACTTGGCGTGCACCAGGAACTGTCCCAATCCCTCATCTCTGCATCTTCAGCTGTTTGGTAAACTAATTCCAGCCCTCGAGCCAACGGGACAGAATTCCACTTTGGCTTCCCACCCACAAACACTGCCGAGTGCATTTGAAATGACTGAACTGGAACTGAGATGAAACCGATTCCTGGCACAAGAAAAATCAAGCTGAGTGGTTCTTACCTTGTGGGGAAGCGGGGCTCATACTCTTCAACTCCCTGCTGTAACGACATAACCAAAGAAGAAAGAAATGTTTAGTCTGTGCAGTTTAAATATGAACTCTGAAATAAAACACATTAACTGTCCCTCATACCAGTATGATTAGATTATATAAGCTAATAAGATAATAAGGTAAACACGGTGCTTGACAATTTTAACTGTTTATTTTATTTTAGAAATCTGTAAATTTCAACGCTAAATTTTATAAATACATATAAATACACGGATAAGAACGATAATTATATTTCAGCAGTAAAAATGTCATTTTGATTAAATAGCTTGTACATACAGATGTGTTAAGCATTATAGAAACATAACAAATAATTTTGGTAATTACTAATGCTGTTAATTTAAAGTAGCTGTGGCATAAAGCTGACACTGGATGGTGGTCCAATAGATTTGTACTGTAGATTAAACCCTCCTCGTGCTGGTAGTGTCGATGATTTTGACCAAAGACTAAAGTAAAAGAAATTTATTGTGTTTTTCTTTATCTTACCTTTCTCTCTTTTTTAAAAAAAAAATCTAATGAAATTTTTTTAATTTTGTTAACAAAAATGATTTTTGATGAGTTTAGTTGAGCCAGGTACTGAAGCTTGTTTGAAACTGTTGTAATGACAAAAGCAGTCAGAAGGTGGCGACAAAGAAACACGAAGAAGATGAAGAGACGCTGCATCGTCTCAGCATCACGGTGACTTGAAACCAAAACTGGAGGTGAAAAAGAAACTGTATAGTAGAAAAATTCACTACAATACGCATCATCCCCTCTCCTGGTTATCATCTCATTATTCTTTTACTGTTTGGTTTAAGTTGATTTAAAAGTGAAACGATGTAAAATATATTTAACATTTTTTTCCATTTTTAAGTTCAAATAAAACAAATACAATTTTGTGCTTTATTAATCATCAAATCAGAAATGAATGACCTGATAGCTTCCACACATACATATCCTTGACTAAAATTACAAAACACATTTTTCCTTAAATGTCAGCAGAGATGTTTCAACCTTGATGTTACATGACTACTGAGCAATTAGGCATCGCCCACGTGTAATGTTCCAGGTGAGGCGTGGGAGGGAAGGTGGGCCAATAGTGGAGAGTTTACTGTTGCATAAGGCTACTTTTGATTTTTCCTTCTGAAAAATTAAGCCGCCTCCATCACCACAGCTGCCTTCTCTCTAGCATGGCTGAACGCCGACTCTGTTATCAGCTGATGCCTGTCAGAAGCACTTCCTTCAGCGACAGCAGTAGACGTCTTCAATCTGAGCTGTGCCTCATCTTACACTCGACCCTCCGTGACCAGGAATGTGAATCGAGGCAGAGCTGATTTGTGCATTTATGTAAGCTAATGTGCCAGAGTGCTCCTCTACAAGAGAGAGCGGGTCAAAGTCAAGCATCTCCGGCTGGTGGCACGTAGGGAGAAAGCTACCTCCAAACTTTCTGAGACAGACGAGATCTTTGCCAGGTTTCGTGAGACTGCTCGTGTGTCATGTGTGAACCCATGTGGGTGGATGCGAGTTTGCATGTGTTTGTGTGCTTGTTTTGCAGGCCCCCCACCTGTGAGAAGCCTGGCACCGCCACACTGTAGGGGCGTTGTTGTCTGCCGTGCAGCGCAGCAGCGCTCTGTGCTGCCATACGGGAGTGGATGCTGTAATCAGGGACGGGGAGAGCCATGTCTTCTCTCTCTAGAAGGTTGCCCGTGCTGCTGCTTTTGCCATGGTGGAGACTAAAAACACAAAGTAGTACACAGAAAACGAGGAAACTGTAAATCATGTGGTCCCCCATCGGGCAACTCCTCCTGGGCCAATCAGGCGCCAACATTTGAAGTCTGTAGGTAGGGAAGATGTACGGGACTGATTTTGATTTTGGAAGTACTTTCATGATTGGTTAACTTTTACTGCAAGGTACAATATCATTTTGTGTGCTGGGGCAGTACAGTGTAATCACATTATGTTTACTCAATGTTATAGAGTCTTTAATTTTGAAAAGTGACCAGCTTCCTAATGCTGTTCCTGTCCATTTCATCTGCTCTGTGCATTTAACACCACTTCGGCCAAAACACACTAGGCATGCATTTTGTATGACAGGGAACAGAGAGATATTTCTGGGATGCTTCTGAAAAATGCTTCAGTGCATTTGATGGAATAAGAAGCCCTGTGCGCGGGCACGATTACATCAGCGCTGAAATAAAAGCCAGCTACACGTGGTTGTCCAAGTAAGGAGCAACATGGAACATAAATATTTATGTAAAAACCCCAACTCAGCTGGTAAAGACGATCTGGCAGGTTAACCAACAAAATCATTTCGTTTCCATGAATAATATTAATATTTAACTTAATAACATTGATTCTGATGACACATTTAATACAATAAAGTCTGCAAAGTGCCAACACTCACTTGTGTACTCGAAGTTGCCGCATAGAGTCTCCTTCGCCATCGGTGATCACCCGTGTGTAGGAGAAGGGAAACCAGCCACGCCTGGAGGAGGAGGACGTCAGATTTAAATAACACAAAAATCAAATGCACAGCTTTAGCTGATCTGTTCGCCTGCAGTGTGCAGTTGCTGCTGGCTCTGCAAGCCATTTTGCAACCCACCTCAATACCAGGTCCTCCGTTTCTCGCTAATTATGTCATTTCTGAGTTATTTAACATTATGTGCTTGTTGCAGATTCCTCTATTCTGTCTCTGCTGCTACCCAAGTGGGCAGAATAGAAATCACTGCAGACACTCACATCCTTGTCTTCTCATTCTCTCCATAGTGCCAGCCATCACGGGCCTCGGGTACCAGCAGGGTAATCACGTCGCCCTCGGCAAAGCTGAGCAGCGTGCTGTTGTCACCGGCTGCATGGGAGAAGACGGCCTGGACGCGGGTTCGTCCGTTTCTCTCCAGACCTGCTGCCATGGAGCTGGACCGGGGCAGCGTGCGGGTCTCTGCTGTGAAGATGAGGAGGAGGGGGAGGAAGCACATTGCTATCGTACTGCTATAAACTCCAGTTTTTGCCACAAAGCCTTTAACAATGCTTTAAACATTCAGAATGTCCACAGGGATTTTATTCAATGTAGCGCTCACTTTTTACATTCTATATTATTCATATTTTTGTGAAATAATCCCCTCTGTATCTATTTTTAGTCAGAAATGTACCGTCTTACTTGGTTTTATTATCACATCTCCTTCTATTCCCACTTGCTTTGGCCTCTTTCTTATTAAAACTGCACCGAGCGTGTGTGTGGCAGCCGGGTCATCTCATTAGCTTTTTCTGTATCTGAGATGCAGTAATTCTTTTCTGGAAATATACTTTCCCAGTACAGTCTCTGTGATTATGAGCACGCTGAATGCCAAGTTAAATTTGCTTTTCAAGATATTTTCATTTTGCCACTGAGCAGTGGAACAACTCCACAACAAGCTGGCAAACTCACCGCCCTGAAATAACACTGGCTGCAACATTCTTATGCCAAGCAAACGATAGTCTTTTTATATATCCAGCTGTTGGAAACAAAGAGAACCATTTATTTAGAATGCTGTTTTCTATCCTCTTGAATAGCACTGCTGTAATTATGTCGTTTTTTTCCCTCAGACTTTGCTCTTTTGTGTTTTCACCCATATCTGACTGCTATATATTTGACCGGTAGAGGTTCCTGTCTTCTTGAAGCTCAGTCTCGTCATCACTTTTTTGCTGTTTATTACTGTGCAGATAGAGGCTGTGGAGCTTTCTTTGTGAAAAGAGCTGCTAGCTGGGGCTGAAATAAGGCTGATAAGACTGAACCAAACAGCAAATGTTCTCTAAAACTAAATGCAGGACTTGAGAAAGCTTCTGCCACTTTTATATTACATAAAGTCTTTTATTCCTTTCTTAATTTTAAAATACATTTAGGATGGTGAAGTCTACGCAGCGTTCAGTTAACGAGTCTTTTTTCATCACCATCCTTGCGATTATTGCCAGGTCTCACACCACAACAGAACAAATTTAGCCCACAGTGTGTGTCCTTACTCAGTGTGGTCTTGCTCTTGGCCGGGGCGGCCTTGCGCACAGGTAGGGTGTTGGAGTACACCTCGCCTCCGTGCCGCTGAGTTTGGGGTGAGGCTTTGCCCTGGGAGATTTTACCCTCCATCCACTGCTGGTAGTCTTCTCCTCCATGAACGCCGGCTGTACCATTCATCACAGGCATTCCTCCTTCCACACCTCCCATCAGCCTCTACATGCAGGCAATTAAAATGCAAAAAATACGTCACAAAAGGCAGTTACGCAACATCTTGCAGCTCATTAGTGATAATGAAGGAGGAGAGCAGATCTGGGTCATGAAATTGTGATTAGTGAAAACACTATTTGAGTTTGCGCTGATTTGAGGATAAGCTGAAGGAGCAGCTGGGAGACAACAAAAAGAATTTAAAAGTATATTTAGTCTGTTGTTATACAATCTACTGTTCAGCACCACTGTAATTAAAGTGATGAAGTCTTTGAATCTTGAAAGTTTCTGTTTATTTTTGAGCCTGGAGGAGGAGGAGGAGGAAGGGGGCAGGCTGCAAAAGAGCCTGAGGACCTCTGCCCTCTTCTGTGCATCAAGCTAATCAGCATGGTTTCCTAAAGGTTTCATTTCCCTTCACCCAGATTTTGTGAGGATGTGTTGAGGGAATCCCCGATGCAGTCGACCGCTTGGCTGGGCTTCTCATTCTCAAAGCTCAAGTGGGCATAACCTAAAACTCTATGAAAAAGACTGGGTGCCATATATCTGCATTTTCTTCTAACTGCCTGCAGGGGGCGACTCTGGTGGTTTCGACTTGTAATCAGCAAGTCAATTAGCTCATGAGCTTTGAACTGTTTTTTAAATGGCTATAAACACTGAAAACAGCTCAAGACTTCACAACGGAAATTCACCAACCAGTGTGTGGCATCGTGGTGGCTACACCCATCTTTTACATACAGTCTGTTGTACATTGCATAGGTGATAACATTTTAGAACCTAAGCTTGAATCCCGAGCCCTCTCTCTCACAACAAACCCACAGCGAGCTCAGTGGAACACAGTAAAAAAAAAGATGTTTATTTCCATCAAGAGCATGAAGAAATAAAGCACACAGGTGTATCAGTGTTTGGCAAACTAAATCAGACAGGAAGAAGAACTCACCTGCTGTCCCATGCCACCGCTGGCCCTGAGGGCTGCCAGCTCTGGAGGCACTGGCAGGGGTTTAGCACCAGAAATAGGCTCAGAGATGGGCAGGCCAGGGTGATGAGCACCAGGAGGCATGGTGCCCGTTGCACTACTCATCTGCTGGGCCAGAAACATGGCACGGTCTGGCAGTTTGTTGGGCTCGGCACAAGCCTGCTGCCACAATGGGATCTTCTGAGTTAAAAGCTCCTTCCCCTGAAAGAAAGAGATGAGAAATACTTGGTAGTCAAAATAAGGTGCAAATTTGAATCATTTGAATCTGTCATTGAAAGGAAATTCTGAAAGCGTACTAGCAGAGTGCAGTGAACCACCTAAAGCGGGGGGGCCAAAACTCAAGGCACACTTTAGGTCGCGGGCCAAACAAGATCAACATTTATTGAACACACTAAAACAATGGTTTTTAACGTTAATATAAATTGGGAAAAAAGTCAGGAATATTATTCCACAATAAATAAACTTAAAAAATAAACTTTAACTTGACATATGTTGCTCTTCATAAAAATATATTGTGTCAAAATTATGCAAGTTAGAAATATGAACATGCTGCCAAGAACCCCAGAAAAAATAAATGAAAACATCCCCAAGGTTGGAGCCGCATGTAGACGGAGCTGGGGCATTGCTTCAGGAATGGAACTAATAAACTGTGCGGGCCATTCAGTGTCCTACTTTGCCTTGAGTGTCCGTTACACTGCAGCTCCATCTGAATCTGCACAGGTTCAGTTTCCACGTCAACTGTAAATGTGTTGCGAAGCAGCTCAAAATTCTCTTTTTGTGCTTCAAAGTCACCAAAGCGCCGTGAGGACTCACGTGCTCAGTTTATCAGCAAAGAGCAACAACTTGGTTCAACAATACTCGGCAACAGGGAAAGTGAAGCAAACGGACCTCTGGATGATCAGGAATGTCGGCAAACTCGGAATCTATTTCCCGCATAAAAGACTGAAATTGACGATGATTTAAACCTTTAGCTCAGATAAAATTTATGGTTTGCGTTACGGTGCTCATTATGCTCCATTA
>VUQR01035821.1:29301-42264 GCA_015108515.1 Hemichromis elongatus
GGAATAAACAGTCATTTCCTTCTATTTTCAGTAATGTCAGCAGCTGCACCCACCTCCACCCCGACTGTATGCGTTCTGCACGCACGCACACACACGCAGACACACACACTCACACACACACAAACACATGCAGAAACACACTCACCCAAAAACACACACACACAGAATTTAAATCTTTCTTTTGTCTTTATGTGCTGAGAGCTCTAATTTATAGACCTGCAGTCTTTGCTCTTTATTTGGCAGAACATGAAATATCAACTAAAAAACTAAAGAGATGCATAAAATTGAAAATAAATATTCAACTGAAAATAAAGAAACAAACATTAAAACTGAATTAAGATAAATAAAATTCTAATTATAGCTAAATAAAATGATCATGTACCCCAAATAAAAAAGCTAAACAGCTGAGCTTAATATAACTCAGAGTAAAGTGGAGCTTCCTTGTGATGCATCCTGTGTAGGA
This sequence comes from Hemichromis elongatus, assembly GCA_015108515.1. Classification (NCBI taxonomy): domain Eukaryota; kingdom Metazoa; phylum Chordata; class Actinopteri; order Cichliformes; family Cichlidae; genus Hemichromis; species Hemichromis elongatus. The sequence continues at coordinate 29,765 of VUQR01035821.1, forward strand.
ATGTTCAAAATCCTTCAAAAAACATCTACTTTGAGCTGCATTTGATGAATTCATACATTTGCTTTAGATTGCTAGTGAGGTAAGGTCTCTGAATTCATGCTTCAGTATAATGTTACTTAGATTTCCTTGCTGATGTTTGCTTTCCTGTTGCCACGACTCCCTCAGCACTACAACAAATTGATCTGATGGTAGCTTAAACATGCTGCCTGCTAACTGCACATGACTTCTGCACCGCTCCTGCTGCTGCAGCTGCATGAAGAAAGTAGGTCTTTTTTCTTCTTCTTTGTTGTTATTATAGCAAATCACTTTTCTGCATCTGAAAACACTGAGTCATGTCTCGGCTTCAGGAAGCAGAAGAGAGAAAGCAGTGATGAAAGGCCACGCACTTATCAGATTCACTGGATGAAGACTTTATTTGATGGAGTTTGGCTCAGAGTTGCAGAACAGCATAGCCTGCACTGGTGCGCACACCGTTTCCACTTCATACCAGTGCAATAAAGTGCTGCCAAATCCTCGAAATAACATGTTAACATTTATGTTCATATCACTGTCAGTGTGGCACATTTTAATGCCTGAGCTCAAACCAACAAAGAGGCAGTCGTGACGAATGTGCATGTTGGCTTTTCGGCTTTGTGAACTGCTTTTGAAGAACGCTCTAAAAAGCAATAAAGTGATTAACTATTTATGATCATTTGGTTTGTTTCTGGGCCTGTTGGCAAAGTAGGGACAGCTCCGTGCAGCACACTGCTCTGAAGGGAAATTAGTGCTCTAAAGTGTGCTGACACTTTACTAGTGAGCGAAGATTTGTCTTTTGTTTGTCTTTTGTAATTCTGGCAAATGTTGAGCTGTGACTGTTTATGTAAAATAATATAATATTCAGAGTGTGAGAGTTTTAACAATCTGAATACTCCTGCAGTGTTACAAACTCGCCTCTCTGTACCACTCAGGCCATCGTATCACTCAGTGAAACACCTGACTACCATAAAAAATACCAACAACAACCAAGCTTTTTCTTGTTCCTCCTTTTTTGCTTTAGGTAGGGTCAGGGGGGCAAAAATCAGGAGGTGAAGGGTCTAACATACCCCAGAAACTGTGAGAAACGTGACAGTAAGAAAAGAAAGAGGGAAATGAAAGAGAACAGAGGAAGTGTCGGAGCAGTGAGCTGTCAGCACATTCATATGCAGCACAAAACCACCATCGTACTGTATCTGCATGACAACTAGTATTTTTGAGAAAGTGAACCTATATGCTCACCGGCTGTGTTTGTATGAGCTTTCTCTTACCTCTGTTTTGTTTTCAAACTGGATTTTTCTATGCACAAGTTTATCTGCCACCATTGTCAAGATGCTAAAAGAGGCTTACAGCAAGTACTTACCAGAGAAACCAACAAGCTGACGTTTATTTTGCTAAGGACTTCTTAGGAAATCTTTGTGCAACCACAAAATCACAGAAATAGTACCATATGTCGGTATAAGTTCTCTGCCATCCAGGTCATAGTAGTCTTAAGAGCTTAAACAAAATAGTTTTTGAAGAAGCACTACGGACTAACTCTCCATCAGTTGTTTAAGAGCCTGAAAAGCCTCTTGGCTGAGTGGCCAAACATCTTTAGAAACCTAAAGAAGTTCAATTGCCTCCTTCAGCCCTCTTTTTAAGCTCTCAAGACTAGAAATTGTACCCACAAATCACCAAGAGGATCTTAATGGGTGTTAGTATTAAATCCTTTAAACAAAAATCCTTAAACAAGTTGAGTCATTGTGATCAAGACTTCTTTTTCAAGATTACATTATACACGATAAATCTCGACCCAGAGCCCTTTGCTGAAGTCTTTATCCTTAGTCTCCTGTCTAAAATGTTTTGCACACAGGGCTGAGGTCATGCAGGTCATTTATTCCAAACAATATGAGTTGTGTATTCTGATCATTAGTCAGTTTAGGAGAATTCAAAGTCACCCATGTCCTAAAATATTCTAGACAGTCTACTAAATCTGTGAATCATCGGTAAACCTCTTCATCATTTTGAGAACACATGTTTCAAATAAACACAACCAAAAACAAGCTGGACAAATGACAATGGAAACATTTTCAGGGCACACAGAAAAGTTAATTTACATACACTGTTCACCATCGGCTGTCTTATTGTGACCCCTGGAAGGACGTTGTGTTGTGTTCTGGGCTGAATGAAGAGCCTTCCTGTTGTGTTGTGAGTTTCCGTATTTGGATATGTTGCGTGTGTTTGCAGTGCATTTTTGTCAAATTGATAGCACATTCTTATTGCTTCACATCTTGTTCTACTGTTCATCCTCATCTTTCAGAACAATCCACCTCCTTTTGAATGGGACAGATACTGCCAGAATAACACTTTCACAGAAACCTGCGTTACTTGTGCCTATTGCATCAGTCATGTGAGAGCAAGCAGCAATTAAATGTTTTTTTTCTTAAAATTATGCATTGTGTCAGTTTAAACACTTGATATGTTCTATTGTGAATAAAATGTAAGTTGAGATTTTATGAGATTTTTTTTTCTTCTTTTACACAACACCCCAACTTTTCTGGAAGTTGGTGTTGTGCAGAAAACAATAACAGACTTTGAGACTTTGGCTGAAGCTGACAGGAGTCACAAGAGGGACACCTGAACTGCCTATGCAATGAAAAAAAAACAAAACAACTTATCTTTTATATAAACTAAGACTCATAAGCAATTCTTTGCCCTCATCAATATTAAGTAAGAACTTTGAACAAATTTGAACAGAAATATATAAAATCAAAAGTTCATTTATTCAAATTAATGTAATATTTACTTTAATACATTAATTAATCACTGAAGAAAATCTTCTTGGTAAATACAATTTACAGTTTACAGATTCCAATAAATGTAACATTTTTTTATTCTATGTATGTAACAAAATATATGGACAATTTACATGTTATCAAATTACTTTTGATAGTAATCATTTTGGACATAAATATGTCTTAAATTAGTTAAAAAATTAACTAGTTAATTCTTCACAGCCTCTTCATTTATTAAACTTTATTGCAAAAAAGATTGTCTTTACTGAGATCATTGAAATCTATGCATCTATGTGAGACCTTCCCAGCTTTATTTAACAGAAAGATTGTGTAACATGGACCCTAATGTTACCCCAACCATGTACGTGTACTGAACAGAACTACAGAGGACTCTATTCACTATTTATAAGTTTTTGTTTAAAATGAAAACAGTACAAGTGAAAATGCCTAATCTACAACAGCCAGAAGGCAGAACAGTCCTAAAACAAATTTTTCCCTTACATGGATACGCTGCAGGAAAACAAGTGCTAGTTCAGTTTGTCCTTAAGGAACGGGCTACTTTTATTTTGATTGACGGAGAGATCCGTGGCTTTCTCTTCAGGTTGGACTTAAAGGTACATATTGGAGATTTTTGTTTAGCAAAATTAAGGTAAGCTATCAACAGAAGTTAAAGAGACAACCACTGTCAAAAAAACACTGAGCTGCTGAGATATTTACTCAAGTTACAATGTAGCGGGGCCGCACTTTTCTGCAGCATCAATTTGTAGCACAAGATGGTAACAAATCAAGCAGACTTGACATTAAGAACATGTTTTTATTTACAAAGGTGGCCTAGAAAATGCCAAGGCTTCTTGAGCAAAGTGGGCTGAGACTACAATAAAAACATTAAAAGAATAAGTGCACACCTTTGAAAACACCTACAGGTGAAAAGTATTTCCCATGGTAAGCTTCAAGGAAGTGTGAACAGGATACATCCTTAGAGATATGTGGTTAAAGTTATTTACCGTCTCTACTTTCACATAGCTCCACAATTTATTGTATTTTCTGCATATTAACCTATTCAGTGTTAATTCCCAGGGTTCTGTGTATCCACTCAAGCAGGTTCAACAATTGATCGAGATTCTGCAGTTTTGCTACGGTAAAGCCACAAGCGTTTCTTGCGAAGAACGTAAAACCCAAACCATATGCTGCCACTGACTGATAAAAATCTTCTGTTGTTAGCAGGCAACATCCTCTCTGGTGCTGCCAGAAAATTGTTTGCTACATGGCTTAGAGGGTGAAGATTGGTGAGGATTGCACAAAGTTCCTTTTCTTATGGTTACACCATCTGGGCACTCATAGTTTACTACATGTAGCCATAGTCTTGTCAGTATGAATCCACATCCATCCATCCAGTTTTTGTGATGTTCACTCGAGACAGTTTGCCAATCTCTTACAGCTCTATTACAACCTGCTTTAAATGCACATTTGCACATAAAGTAGCATGCATCAGTATATAAGTATGTCATTTGAGATCAGGACAACAGTTCAACAATGTATCAAACTAGTGTTGAATGTGTATAAAACTGTGCGACCACACTAACAGCATTTCAGCCACCGACTCTGCCACCAGCAGAGGTAAGCTAGACTTATTATTATGGGTTAAGCTGACGAAAATCATGAAAGCAGACACTGAATGACTTTCTTTAGTCTTAAACGTTTGGACTCTCAGAGTGTGCAAGAGGATGGGAACAGTAGCCCGTCAGATTGCTACATAATAACTGCAGGGCCATTAACAGGAAATACCAACAAACACACTGAGTGAATGTGTATGTGTGCGTGAAGCCGAGTTCCTGTCTGACATCCAGCAAAATAGCTTGTCTGCTCCATAACTGTCTTTCAGTCCTCAGTTATTTTTAGCTACAGACTCAATGACCAAAATCAGGCCGATTTTATACAAGTTTTTCCCTTTTTTCTGCTAAACAGGAGAAGTTTTTAACTTAAAGAAATTTTAACGGATAGGTTTTGATGTACTCCCTCGCTCGTGTTTATGACTCTCTGCAAACATATCCTCTCTCCTCTTTTCTTTGGTTTATTTAATCATGACTGGCTGAAAGTCTGGATTGAGTCACAGACTGGCTGGGGATCTTCAGTGACTTTGTCGGGACATCTATCCCCCCCACCACTGCCTGATCTCCAGCTAAACATGGCTAACACCAGCTGTTCATCACTACAGACCACTTCACACTACTAATGCAGTCATTGTTTACTGAGTCCAGTAACAGTGAATTAAACAGTCGTAGCCACACAAAATACTTCTGATGTAGTTGTTTATTTTTAGCGAGTAGCCAGATGGATCAGATGAAAGGCTGCTTTTTAGGGGAGCTTTTTTGTCCCCTTGGTGACCAACAGGCAACACTACAAAGCTGAAAGTCTACAGATGTGCTAAAAAAGCATGAAAGGGGAATTACAGAAGTGCTGAACGCTATTATCTGCATGTTAATGCTCTCACAATGCAAGAATAGTGACCTTTACTGAAGGAGGGACCGTGCTAATGATTTCACACGGTTCTTGTCGAGAGACCTTTTCTATCATCCACTTATCATTTTAATATATACATACTATAAAAAGCAGAATATAACTGGCCGCTATTTAAAGGAATCCCTCATTATGTATCCTAATCTGACCACCAGAATCTGTACTGTTGTAAGTTCCCTGATTAATGATGGACTTTGTGCATTCTTTTGCACACTTTGTGCTTTTGCTGGCTCCAAAAACCATTTTTGGTCAAGCATAACAAATTTCCAACAAATAATCCAGATAAGAGTTGTTACAGAAAGTCACAGTTCCCTGAGGGTCAATCCTGGTCATCCTACACTGGATACATATTTTTTGTTCTAACCAAGATCCTGCAAAACTAACACTGCCTTCAACCTCAGCTGTTTACCTGTTTGTTGGGGGGGATTTGTTCTTTTTTTTTTGTTTATTTATTTCTTTATTTTAAATGTGGATACTGCCTGAAGTGCTGCTGGTCTGAACACAGCGTTAACAATATAGATTGTCAGCTGACTAGAATTAGAGACCATAGAGACCACATGATGGCTAAGACATTCCACTGTGCTCACAATGTAGGCATAAACTACTTTAAATTGAAACAAAAAGTACATTAGGAAAATGTAACATCCTCTTTTCATAAATTTAATTAAGGCGTTACATTTTTTTATGCAGATCCCTTTAGTGATGGTTATTTATGTTATGTGTAAGCTGCTGGGAAAGTGAAACATATTCAGATATTCAGATAAGTTATATTTTCTGGCAGGAAAACAAACTGTACTACAAAAATAATCTAAATCCCATATAGTGATTATATTTTTGCATTATTATTGTGACTTTTACAAGCATCTCTTTGTAGTCGGGTTTTAAAAGCAGTCAAAATAATGCATATTGTGCATATTTGTACCATGTCATTTAATATAGTTTTATACTTAAGTAAACAGCTTCCATGTCATATATTCTGTTCATTTATATTTTCATAATTGTTTGATTAAAAAACGTTTTAAATTCAAACTCTTTACGTCTTTTTTTTCCAATAATAATTTTCGGAATAGTGTTTTATTCTTAAAGCTTCACGTGTTTTGTTTCAAAAGTGAAAAAAACAATAGAAACATCGGTTGTGGGAGGATGGATTGTTTAGAATAAAAGGAGTGTTTTAAACTTTAGGGCAATGACTGCTGTGTTTATTGTCTTCTGAAAGACTTCGCATATTTGTTGTTCCTGAATATTTCCTGCGCTCAGACTTTCACGGTTCAGACTGTCACATTAGATCGTGGCCACGCTAACTCAATTCACACTTTTGTGACAACTGAAGAGGAAACGACAGTAACACACGCACACACGCACACACACACCGCGCGCTCAGGCGGGGGCGTAGAGGAAACACCGTTACACACGCACGCGCGCAAATAGAGAGAGAGGGAGGGTCTCCGCGCGCTCATCTCTCAGTTTCATTGACTCCATGTGAAACTCAGCTCAACTCATGTTTTCACTCTGTTTTTTTCTGTTTTTAACATTCAGACTCCTTCGTCTTAGTTTTTCCTTCGGACTGCACGTGTTTACCCGAATAAGAACACACAAAGTCTCGTGGACGCCGGTCCACGCACGAGACTCTTTGGTAGACTTGAGGAGCAACAGGAGGATTCACGCACGAGCGAGACGCGCGGGCAATAATAAGGTGGATTTAACGGAGACTTCTTTCACACGCTGCGGTTCTCCTGAGTCAGTCACCGGCAGCCCCTGGACCTGTCTGACCCGGGATACCAGCTGACCCGTGGTAGGCTTTCTGCTGTCTGAGCGGTACAGTAACCGAAATGTGGACCGGTAATATAGTGAATGGCTGATAGAGCTGATGAAGAATTAAACACTGCTGTGGTTAAGGAGGCAGACTGAAAAAAGTGTTTTTGTGTTTTTTAAGTCAAACCTTGAACTTAACAGTCATTGAACGGTGAAAGTTCAATGAATTTGTCAATATACTGGTAATAATGGCAGCAGTCGGTATAGTTATAACTCTTCATATGACCCATAAGTTTGGGGTCCTGGACACTGAGAACTTGAAAACAGTGTTTTGGTATATCTGGATCATTACTTATAGTTTTTAACTAGCTGTTATTAAGCTCAGGTTTAATTTTTTTTTAAAAAGGGAAACAGCTCACGTTGTACTTTACTCTGTAAGAGCAGCCACAGCCCAGCATGATACAAACAGGCTGAAATAAGGAAATCAAGTTAATACATCCAGAGAACCCAAATTACAATTAAAAATACATTTGACAGTTCTCCTCTTTTGGAAAATCAACTTTCGATTGACTTTTTTGTTCACTTTTAGACAAGAAGAAAGATTGGCAGCACTCCCGCTCACTCTCTCCTGCTGTATAGATTAGGAAACAGCCAGATGACAGTTAGCTGAGCTTTGCATATGGACTGGAAGCACAGGGACACTGACAGCCTTAGCAGACAGCAGAAACACTTTGATTTTTGTAAATGTAACTTGTCACTCAGTGGAATTTAGAGGTAACTTTTCTTTACTTTAACCTGAGGAAATTAAGTGATTTCCCCTGCTTTCAATCTGTGGTTGGCTATGAGGAGCTGCTGGCTGTGGTTTCATATAAAACCAGACACCAGAGTAGTTCACAGGGGTGTGTCTCCTAAGTAACTCTGAGACTGTCTGACACTTGATATATATCAGTATGGTTTTTCAATTTTTGTTTTAATCGTCTGGTTATTGTGTGTCTAGACTCAGTGAAACATTTGAACATCAAAAGTTAATCCTTTAATTAGATTTCATCATTTTATTACATATTGCAAAAACTCAGGCTGACATATTTAGTGTGCTAATAGTCTGTGATCTTAACTGTGGTGTCAAATAAAGTTATGCATGCTTGAATTAGACATACTTTGTTCTCATCACAAGTACTGATTGATATTAATTGCTCATAAATTGACTAAATTAAGCCAGCAAATTTTGGGCAGTCGTCACATAAATCCCATTCAGACACAACTAAACTTTGAAAAGGAAAAATCTGGGAAAAATCTAAAGGAAACTTTAAAGAATTGCATCAATGAACAACTGTGTAGCAGCAAAATGTAACGTCCTGTACTCATGCAGCATAACCTTTGTCGTCTTCTTGCAGTTTGCCCTCCATCATGAAGGTCTCCATGGCCAGCGTGTCTGCACTGGTCATGGTCTTAGTTCAGGTCCTGGTTCCTCCTGCTGCAGGATACAGTCTGGATCAGGACCACAGTCTGGAGTTCAAAGGCCCGCCTTCCTCCATGTTCGGATACTCAGTCCTGCTGTATCGCCACAACACAGATAGCTGGTCTGGATCCCTATTAGTATTCACATTATTGGTCTACTAACAACTCCCCAGCCCCCTCCAACCCCAACCCTGACTTTTGATCTGTTTATCTACTACTGATTGTCTGCTGATGTGCCTTTGATCATCATAAACTACATTTCAAAGAATGCTACATGCTACCTCACTGGTGCACTTTAAATTGTAAAATAACTGACAGCTGTTCTTACAGTCTTATTCTAATTGATTCAATTACCATAGTAATGCTCCGTAAGCTGCCATCTTCACACAGTATCACTTTGTGTGTGTGTGCCCACACCAGTTAGCCAGTTCTTGCCAATGAGAGCAGCTCTTTGATGCTTCACACACAGATGCCATTTAGATACTTGAGACAAAGACAAAACCAGTGCTAAATGCCTCGCTTTCCCTCTTTCAGGTTAGTTGTTGGAGCGCCAGTCGCAAACACATCCTCCGATCTTTCAGTGTCTCCAGGAGCTGTTCTTCGCTGCAGCATCGCCGCTGCTGGACCCCGGCAATGCCGCCACATGTCTACTGGTGTGTGTTTAGTCTTTTCCTCCTGCATTACTCTGGCTGATGATGGAGAGGAAACTCAAATGAGATATGCAAGTTCAGCCAAAACATCCATTAGTGTGCTAGTGTTATAAACACATATATTTAATCAGTCTTCCTGTACTATAGATGCTAGATAAGATGAGTGACGGTGATATGTTGACAGTCAACCACGTATCCATGTGTATGCAGATGTGTCATGGTGTGGAAAGACGTGTGAAGCTGAGCGTGATCACCAGTGGCTGGGAGTCAGTTTATCCAGACAACCTGGAAAGGAAGGGGGACGAATCCTGGTAACGCACACACACACTCTCTCTCTGTGCTACTTGGGTTTTTCCTCCATGTTATCGATGCTCAGTGGGCGACACTAAACACGATTTTCTTAGTTTTATCATCTTCACTGGTTCAGCACTTTCCTCAACACGAGAACATGTGACTTTGGTATTTTTGGTGGATTATCTGAAACACCATTTGGACATAAAACACATGGCCTGTGACAGTTCTGTCAGACAAATCTCAAGTTTTAACGAAACGCAGTCAACACCTCTTCACAGGGTGGTTGTTCAGAAAAGCTGTAAACTTTTGGTATTTCCAGTGAGGTAGGGCAGCATGTCATAAAAAGAAAGACACCATCTGAAAGGCTGTAAATGCCAGCAGATAAGAGTTAACATTTCAGGGCTTTGAAGGCATGATGCACATCATTTAATTATATAACCTAAAAAAGGTATTTTTTATAGAAACTCCGTTTAGTGCTGGTTATATAAAATCCGTCTCTCTATATCATTCAGCATTTCAGAGGAGCCATTGTGCTGTTAGGTTTGTTTGTTGCTGGGAAATTGGTAGGTAGTCAGACCAGAGTAACATGCAATGATGTCCACTAGATGTTTTCTCCAGTGCTCACTGCGCAATCAGCATATCTCGCACACTTAGGGATGTTTCTCTTTTTTATTATAGTGACAAATGAATATCCGTTGCACTCCCTGTTCTACTCCGTTATGATTCATAACATGAAGCAAAAGAGGGAGTTGGAGAACTAAAAGAATCTAATCCAAGGTGCAGGGTCACTGTAGAAAAACAGTAAAGGCGGATTAGCACAGTGTCATAAACAAACTCAGAGGTAATGGGCTGTTAGTTTTTAAACAAAAATGCATTTTACTTCCAGCTTTAGGACACAGAGTCAGCAGTCATTAAACAGCAGGTCAGTCACTTAGGAAGCCTGAAACATTTGCACAACAGAGAGCAACATTTGAAAAGCCTGAAGGCATTTCTGTTACACACAGTGGAGGCAGTGATGTGATTGAGAAAGTATTTACAGCACCAAATGTCTCCTCACTGTGATCGTCTGTGTTCTGTGTTGCACAAGGGGGGAAACAAGCAAAGAAACATACAGGAAAATGATAATGTTCAACACACACACACACGCACACACACACACACACACACAGTTTCTGTTACAGTGACTTAGGTCATGGGAATAACAACACTCTGCTGCCAACGTGTGACTTAGTAATGAGTCCATGTCACATGTTGATGTTGTTTGTGTATGTGTGTTTTCAGGCCTGTGGTCACCGCTGGAAGAACGTCTTCTACTCAAAGAAAGATGGTCAGAACAACAAGCTTCCGAATGGGGTGTGTTATCGTTTTGGCAGCGACATGAAAACTAACACGCACATGATCCCCTGCTACAGAGGTACACACACGCACACACGCACGCACTCTAATGATAACTTAGTCCTCTTTTCCTACTAGAAAGAGCAACTTTTTGACCTAGCAACCTTTTGTAGGACAGGGTAAAGAACTACAAATTACATGATGTCAATTAAGGTCCCAAATATACATAAAAAAACAAAATGTACTTGCTAACAGTTCTATAGTTTGACATATCAGGACTTAATACAAATAAAGTGGCCTTAAAATTAAACAGTGATATTATTTATTTACCAGAAATTAAGTCAAAACAAACAAACAGTCCTGATTTTGTAATTAAGAAGGTAAGTAGGACCCAGGTGCATCAAGCATTAGCAGTTTGCTGGTCTGGAGCATTCAGGTGTTTGTTGACACAATGCTCGGGAGAAATGACATCAGCAATGATCTCAGAGAAGCTGCCTATCAGTCGGGGAAGGGTTAATTTATTATTACACTGAGAGAGTTTATTCACAAGTGGAAAACATTCATGACAGCTGTCAGACTTCCCAGGAGTAAACGCTCCAGCAAATGCATGCCAAGGTCAGACTGTGCAATGCTCAAAGAAATTACAACCCCCCCCCAAGAGCTTCATCTCAGACTCTACAGGTCTCAGTTAGTATGTTAAAAGTTCTCAACAGTGCAATTAAAAAAAGAGACTGAACAAGGATGGCTTATTTCAATTCAATTCAATTCAATTCAATTCAATTCAATTTTATTTATATAGCGCCAGATCACAACAACAGTCGCCTCAAGGCGCTTAGTACATCCAGAGAAAACCCAACAATCATATGACCCCCTATGAGCAAGCACTTTGGCGACGATGGGAAGGAAAAACTCCCTTTTAACAGGAAGAAACCTCCGGCAGAACCAGGCTCAGGGAGGGGCGGGGCCACCTGCTGCGACCGGTTGGGGTGAGAGAAGAAAAGAAAAGGATAAAGACATGCTGTGGAAGAGAGACAGAGATTAGTAGCAGGTACAATTCAATGTAGAGAGGTCTATTAACACAGTGAGTGAGAAAGGTGACTGGAAAGGAAAAACTCAATGCATCATGGGAATCCCCCGGCAGCCTAAGTCTATTGCAGCATAACTAAGGGAGGATTCAGGGTCACCTGGTCCAGCCCTAACTATGATTTGGCAAAAAGGAAAGTTTTAAGCCTAATCTTAAAAGTAGAGATAGTGTCTGTCTCCCGAATCCAAACTGAAGCTGGTTCCATAGAAGAGGGGCCTGAAAACTGAAGGCTCCGCCTCCCATTCTACTTTTAAATACTCTAGGAACAACAAGTAAGCCTGCAGTGCGAGAGCGAAGTGCTCTGATAGGGTGATATGGTACTACAAGGTCATTAAGATAAGATGGGGCCTGATTATTTAAGACCTTGTATGTGAGGAGCAGGATTTTGAATTCAATTCTGGATTTAACATGGAGCCAATGAAGAGAAGCCAATACAGGAGAAATATGCTCCCTGTCAGTACTCTGGCTGCAGCATTTTGAATTAATTGAAGGCTTTACAGGGAGTTTTTGGGACGGAGAGAAAACGGCACTGTGTTGAGTTTGGCAAAAACAAACAGCATTTCAGCACAAACACATCGTAGGAGTATTCTAGAATCAAACGTGTGGATATCAGTCCAGTATTTA
>VUQR01035822.1:35512-61241 GCA_015108515.1 Hemichromis elongatus
TTTATGTTTTGCACCATGAAGTGCAACCAGAGGGAGGAACAGTGGATTAGCCTAAAAACGGACAGAAAATCGTATTTATTTTGTGAGTCTGTGTGCACAAGCGTGCCTCATAATTATACATGCTTGAGTTATAAATGGATCCGCATGGCTGAGCAACAACATATCTTCCACACAATTATACATCTCTGATTCTCCTTCATCCAGGTTTGTTTGCAGAGGTCGAATCTGTTTGTCGTATGCTTTCACGCGCACTCGGGGGCACACACCCGGCGCTACTGAATTACGTGGTGATATCACGGAGGCCGTAAAAGGTTTTCTTTGTTCCTTGTTACATGCGAGTCCTGATTTGTGGTCAAAGACTGAGGAACTGACAATAATATGTTGTGAATGAGAGGACAGGTATTATTAGTGCTCCCATGAGGCCGAGGGCCTGTGTGCAGCTGCCTGCTCTGCACTGGCTGGGGTTACGCGGCACAATGGAAACAAATGGCACAAGTGACTGTTAGTGATGCTGGCTAATGTTGGTAATTTCTAACAGACATACAGAGCTCATATTCTCAATATTTATTTGTTTTAAAGTAAAAAAAAAAGGATGCTCGAGTTTTCACAAATAAGCTACCATGTCTGAATTATACTGGGTGACCCCAGCGTTGTGGAAACTGCTCTGAAAAATAATGCTTAACAAAAAGGCCCGTCTCTGTGGTGTGGTTCAGATTTCCTTCGGTCAGTCTTTAACAATACGCCTGTGCGTGCACTGTGAGAGGCTGCTGGTTCTCATTAAAGAAGAAGACAAATCTGTGGCGCTTGTTCTGTTCAGGTGAAGCTAAAAAGAAACTTAAGACTAAGTTAAACAAATCATGTGAGCATCTTCTATTCAGGTCAGGTTGTGTGAAGAGAAAGGAAGCTTACCTGAGACTTAAAGTAAGTTTCTTGTGGGGTTGATAATATATCCGCTGAGGCAATGTCCAGATGCAGGAGAATCTGTCGAAACGAGGGTCTGTTTCTGGGCTTGCAGTTCCTGTGAACAGTTTAAATCGTGGCTTTATTAGCTTCCCCCACCATGTGTGACTTTTATTCTTCCTCTTTCCTCTCAACTATTTTATCTATTTTCTTCCATCTCATTTCTTCTCCCTTCACGGCTGCTCACCAGCATTGCCTCAGCAGCAGTTTGAAGCTCTCTGGACAGCTGTCGGGCACAGGCAGGTGCAGACTGTTGTTGCCCACTCCCCAGATGATAGCGGAGGAGTCCACATCCTTGTAGGGCACCTCTCCTGTCAACATCTCCCACAGCACCACACCAAATGACCTGCAGAGACACGAGGCACGTTTTTTTCCCCCCCCAGACATATGGATAAAGATGTGAAGTTGGCAGATGAAAGGCAGCAGCACAGAAACTTCCTGTGAGAAGCAAATCTTGCTTTTGGAGCTATTCCAGCAGCTGTTTCTGATGGATGCCTCACATAAAAGGTCCAGTGCCTTATGGCGAGTCTTTGGTGACTTAAACTTCAAGCAAACCTATAATTCCCCTTACATACTGAATATCTAACCAGCCAATCACTCGAAAGCAACTCAGTGCATTTAAGCACAGGCACGTGGATTTAAAAGCTGCAGATCGACTGGATTTTCACATAGGACCATTTCTAAGGTTTGAACAGAACTGGCCATAAAAGATAAAATAGTAAGCAACAGCAGGAAGGAAAGTGGGAATTTATTCAAAGCGATTTCTTGAAAGATTCAGACATAAATAAAAAAAGAAAGGCTCTGGATGATAAATAAGGATTATGTAGTACGTTGTGGATCGTGTGAACCAGCTCTAGTTTTTCTAATGTTTTTGGGGTTATTATAATTAATTCTGGATGAAAAAATTATCACTAATCATATTAATGATTGAAGAAATACAGCTGATAAGAGCCATAATAAGACTTATTCCATTACACTTCACTGTTTTTAGTTTAGCATTAGAAGAAGAAGAGAGCGGACCCGTGGGGACGGTAACTAAGGAAAGTCTGTTGCTGGTGATTCTCTGGGTTGCGATGGAGAGCGTGTACAATATCCAAGGTGCCAACAGCATCATATAGAAGGTTAAGTGGGTTTATGATGTCGTGTTTCCCCATCTCTATCTTTCATCTCCATGTTCACGATTCTTCATAAGAAATGAGAACATGTACTGATGATCCCAAGGCACTGCTTTTAAATTCCTCTTGGCTGAGAGATTATTTCTGAAAGTCATTTTCTCTCTACTTGTGAACATTCAGGAGGAACAACTGTTTGTTACTGGAGGCCTCGGGTTGTGTTTGAATTTTAAGAATCAGTTGCAAAGGAAGCAGGACTGAGACCGGCCACATTCAAAACGTTTCAGTTGTGCGTCACTATTCTGAGCTGTTAGTCTACTTTTTTAACTTCCTTGACTAAAACAGTTGGTTTAAAATGTCTTAATTTCCCTAAAAATCGCCGTAAATGTGCCACAAAAGAGCACCAAAAATCTGGACGCCCCGTAGAAAAGATTTAGACATCTGCCTGAAGCCCAGCTAGGATGTGTTAAGCGCTTCCTGTTCTGTCCGCTCACTTCGATCCTCTTCTTCTGTCCAGCTTTCTGTGCCTTCCTTCCGCCTCACCACCGTGGGAAGTAGAGCTTTTAGCTGCTCTGCTCCCAGGCTGTGAAACGCTCTACCCCCCGATATAAGAAACCTTGGTTCTCTCCTCCAGTTTAAATCCCAGCTCAAAACCCATCTGTTCAAATCTGCATATTCACTGTGAATCCACTGTTTGTTCATTTTATCTTGTGCTTTTATTTTATTTTATCATTGTTCAATTATGTGTTTTTTCCTATTGTAAAGTGTCCTTGGGTATCTTGAAAGGCGCTTCATAAATAAAATGTATTATTATTATTTAAGTTTTTTTTTTACTTTTGCATATTTATATTTCTTTGTTCATGCATTTCTCACCAATAACCGATCATAACGTCTTATATTTGAAAACTGAAATTTTTATTTTGTTACTGGATTCGATTCCCTTTCATACATTTAAATAAAGTTTTACTGACATGAACTGAATTAAAAAGATTTGTTGTTCTATTGTGGTACCAGCTTCACTGCGTTCATGTCATAACTAAATCAAATATGTACAACACATGTAAATACTTAACGACAGCCTCTCCTCCTCCGGCACTCTTTCTGTCGCGAACATTGCTGCTAAGCGATTTACATATATTTAAACAAAACTGTGCAGTACACACCCATGTTTCGCTTTGCTTCGACATCAAAAGCTTTTTAATCCTATTTTCACTTCTCTGCTAATGCACTGCTGGCTCTGGGCCAAACCATCCATAGGCTCGGAAGGTTACTCCAGCCTCTCCTGAGCACTGCAGCATCTGGCAAATCAATTATTAAATTAGCCAGCGTTCCTTTCAGGACACAGAGGAAGACTGATGGAGGAATACAGTATAGGAGAAAGAGAGAGGCAGAGATTGTGGAGGGGGGGGATCAGTGGCTAACATAGGGCAACCCATCAGAAATGGCAGAGACCCTATAGAATTTCATGTAATGAGATATTGCACCGCTGAATAGATCGGCCGGGAACACGATCCTTCACTCTGCACCGTAGTAGACTGCAACTAATGAGATTCTGCGTTGATTTGGTGACAGATAAGAAAACTCTTATGGTAAAATTTCAACAACGCAAAGGGACGGTTCACAGGAGTTATGACACTTACCAGATATCCACCTTCTCCGAGACCGGTTCATTACGTATGACCTCGGGGGCCATCCACGCTACAGTGCCAGCAAAGGACATCTTAGTGCTCTTGTCATTGAGCTCCTTAGATGTGCCAAAATCAGAGATCTTCACTGCGTCGTCGTAGGTGATCAGCATGCTGGAATGAAACATCACATCCTTGAGGTTTAAACGTATCTGTTACTGGATCAGTCAGTAATAAAACACATCAGCGCTTCATGTTTTGTCAAACCCTGACCAGTGGTGAGGCACTTGGGGACTTACACAGTAATTAATCTGCTCACGAATCATACAAATGATCATAGCTGCTAATTGCGATTATCTAAAGCAGTGGTTCTGAAACTGTGGTCCCCACAAACTGAGTTTGTCACGTCAGTAAAGATGTGACAAAGTCGCGTCTTTATTGCGGCCTACCAACCATTAGAATCGTTTCTGGGCTTTTCCAAGGGTAGCTGCACAGGCAGAGATCTCCCTCACTAAACTCTGATCCAAACCCAGTATTTATTTATAAGAAGTAGGTTTCTAGGGGTAAAGGGTTAACATTTGTGGGTTACTTGAAACAAACAGAATGGAGAAAGACCCACTTTTTCTTTTACTCTAAACGTCACTGCGTCTCTTTCATTGTGTCTTCACCCTTCCCCTGCTTCTATAATGCACTAAAACTTGACAATGATGTCTGTTTTTCATGCTTGTATCTCATTTGACAGCCGGATAAA
The DNA here is from genome assembly GCA_015108515.1 of Hemichromis elongatus. Classification (NCBI taxonomy): domain Eukaryota; kingdom Metazoa; phylum Chordata; class Actinopteri; order Cichliformes; family Cichlidae; genus Hemichromis; species Hemichromis elongatus. The sequence goes on from VUQR01035822.1 coordinate 39,961, forward strand.
TTCCTGTTTACGAATAACTTAAACTGGATCTAACTTTAAATATCACTCTGCCAACCTGTTTTCTTGGCATCTGTTGTTTACATTTAAATCTCAAAACTATAGACAAACAAAAATAAAATAAAATTCGCTGCATATAAAACAACAACAACAAAAAAAACTCACTTGGGTGATTTGAGGTCTCTGTGGATGATTTTGTGGAGGTGAAGATAGTTCATGCCTCCAGCGATGCCCATGGCCCAGTCCATGAGCAGGGATGGAGTGATCTTCCTGCCCGCTCTCAGCACCTCGTACAGCTGTCCCTGGGCGCAGTACTCCATGATGATACAATAACAAGGAGCCTGGGTACAGATACCTCTGACAGAGTAAAGAAAAATAAGAAGGTTATGTATGAATTTAAATTGCATGTCTTTACAAATGTAGACAAATGAAAACTTAAGTGTCCAAATGTTCATCTCATCCCCTCAATGAAGATTCTTCCTATTGAAAATCACCAGAACCATACTGTCAGTATTATCGCTGGCCTCTCTATTCCCATCTAAGCCAAGTGAACACATCTGCTTACTTGAAGGTGATGATGTTAGGATGTTTGAGCTTCCGCAGGTGCTTGATGTCCGTCTCTTTGATGTTCCGCACTTTCTTCACAGCCACTTCCTGTCCGTGGAGTTTACCGAGGAAGACGGCGCCCTGGGCTCCGCTGCCCACCCACTGCAGGTCCGATATCTCCTCGAATGGGACTTCCCACTCCTCTGAAGGCAGAAAAAAAAGGCGGACATGGTAGAAAGGATTTGGTTTCACTAATGTCTACTGACTACGGATCAGTTTTGTCATGCTGAATGATGAAACTCTGCTGCAAAATGATACTTGAAAGGAGCTGCAGGTCTTTGTTTGGTGATGTTGAAAAGTCAGCCTGGCTACCAGACTATGAGACATTTGACGCGACACAGATTAGGCCCCTTGTGCCGTTTGTTTAATATACTTTAAAATCTCAGCAGCTTTTAAACTGATATTTATTCTCCCTGATGAATGAGTAATAGGGACCTTAATGATTCCCTGACAACTTCTCTTTGTGGTTCAAAGTGGGTCGCTGAGACATTGCTACAAGTTTTCAAGGTGACACATCCTCGTGACTCTGGGGATCCCCCCACTTTTTGTCTATCAGCATCACCAAGTCTTACTGGTTTGTGTGTTTTTAGCATCCCCACTAAGCAATTAGATGCGGTAAACTTGACATCTGCTAAACATCAGCGTGTACACTGCCGTATCCAAGTAGAGCAAACATAAAACACTAAAAAGACCGAGCATAAACCAAAACCTGCTAACATGTGAATCGTCCAGCATCACCAAAGTCGTTGGCATGCTGCAGCGAAAGGCTAAACCCGTCGAAGTAAAACCTCAAAACTGAATCCCCAGTTGATATCTTGTTCTGCTGTTGAACCTCACCTTAACCTAAGACTGGGGTGTTCAGGCAGACAGACATAAAGCTCTAATCTCCTACGGTTAATTCTCCCTCAGCCTCCTAAATCCTGCTTAGTGCCATTGTGGGCCTGACGCAAAACAGGGCTCCGGCGCTCGGGAGGGGGCTGGAAGAGGGAGGGAATCTGAGAGTCTTAATGTGGATGTACGGTGAACAGAGAGGTGGTTGGGTAGCACAGTGTGTGTGTGTATAAAGAGAAAAGATGGGAGATGGGAGGGGGATTCCCCACCGGTCAGCAGGGGTCCATGTGGCTGAAGACAGGCTGTTAATAGAGAGAAGATAGACAGCCTACCCTGCTGCTGTTTTTAACCCGGGGAAAGAAGCTTCAGACACATTTATCATATTAATAAGGATGAAATGAATGATTAATGCTCTCCGGTGATTGATTGTGGGCTCAGTCTCTAATGAGCCCCTCAAATTTTCCTCAATAAAGACATGAAGCCACATCTGATAAACCAGAATCTCCATGTGTCTGCTTTGTTTCATTTGAAGCAAAAAAAAAAGAAAAGAAAAGAAAAGAGGGGGGCAATTAAGCACATCACCAGATACTTTCAGTCCTTCAGAATCAATAGAGGACCAGCTTTTTACAGATATATAGGGTTAGTTCCAGTCAATGTTAAAAAAAAGGAGTCTGTGTTGTTATAGGGTAGCCAGGCATTCGGTTGCAAAGGGCCCATTTATTTCACTTTTATAATATCCGTTTTGCTCTCATTGGCGTGTGTGAGACTCCCTGTGATGGCGCAGAGAGGAGGGGAGCAGCGAGGTGCAGATGGGCTGGGAGTGATAACAGCACGGGATGAAAAGGAGAGGAAGGGAGACAATGAGGGATGGAAAAAAGGAGGGGAGGAGAGGGGATACGTGGAAGTCAAATGGATGATAAAACATCAGAAGGCAATAAAGACGAGGAGAAGTGTAAAGCTGCCACCTTCGTGCCTGATGTCTGATGCTCTATTTATTTCATCAACTTTTGTTTTTGGCACCTTACATGACTTTATGCGTTTATGTCAGCAGCAGATATGAAATGTTTCTATACGTGGACGTGTTTGTGTGTGCGTGCGTTCATCCTCATGCGTGTGTCAGGTTTGTGTTAATAGAGATGAGAGGTGCAGGGTCAGAGCATGGCCATGCATAATTCATGAGGCAGATTTGGCAGAGGGGTCTCAGGGGAGCCCTGCGCTATTGTAGTGGCTGCAGACATAAACAACACAGCGTCACAGGGAGCTAGTTTCACTGTGGGGGTGGTAGTGGGTGGTGGGCACGAGCAGGAAAAAGGATGGGGGGGGGGAAATATCAGGGGAAAATAAGCCCTTTACAGCTCTGATAGAGTCTCCCTCCCTGGCTGCAGCTCGTTCATGTCAGGAAGGGGTTTGTTTACAACGTGGCCTTTGCGGGAGTCATTTACCCACTGTCTGTTTAATGTAATTAAACTGGGGGATAAGATCATTTAATTAGCACATCAAAGCTTATCATTAAATTTAATTGAGAGCTAGGGGTTGTTTTTTTATTGGAAAACCAAAAGTAAGAATTCACACGTATTTGTGTGTTCGCTCACTGAACGCTGAAATAAATCTGATTGTTCAACTCACCGTCCAGACCATGCTTGTGCTCTGTGGAGTAGGCTTTGCCGATCATTGTCCAGACAGGCCGCAGACACCCAAACAACCCCTCCAAAAACCCTCCTCCCCCTCCCGTAGACTGGCACTGTAACCTGGCGTCATCCGCCTGGCTCCTGACTGCACTGCTGTCCGTATCCTGTCCCTCTCCCTCCGTCCTTCCAGGACCGCCATCGTGCTCATGGAGTTTCAGGACACTGTTGGCAAAGTGCTCCTGTTGTTCCTCGCAAGGTGTCTGGTTGTGTCCAGTAGTCTGCCCCTCTCTTCCTCCACCCCCGTGCTCCACAGCACCTCCAGTGTCAATGGAGAGGACGTTGCGAAGGACGCACTGGGTTGGGGTCAAGTCCATTTCTGGGGTGCAGGGTGTTTCGGCATCAAGGCGGCGAAAGGAAGGAGGATCTGAGAGGGGTGTGTTGAAGCCGGAAAGAGAGGGCGATGGGGCGCGAGGTTCATGCATGAGGGCCATGAGTGACTGTGGTCATCAGAATAACTGAAGAACTGCAAGAGACACCATACAGACAGGGAAAGAAGGGAATTTAAATAAAATAGTATGAGTGAAAGCAAGATTAAATGAACTCTTTCTGAAAGTTGTCAATAAAGGATTTTGCAGGAGAGTGTAGTCATCTTTAGCTCCATTTTAAGTTAACTATGATGTCATATGTGCTACACAAGTCTGTAATCTAAGTCTGCAGCAGTAAAATGTTAGGGAGCCAGGCAGACAAAGCACATCTTCCTGAGCCTATCGCCAATATCACCAAACTGCATTTTAAAGGTTTGTCTTCCTCCACAGATACAACACACCAAAGGAAAAGATGAGAGTTCAAAATCAGAATAAAAGATAAATATATTACACAAAACCCACAGGCATGAATTGTTTTCTGCATTTCTTACAAACACAGAAAACAATCTCTCTAATGATTTGGCCATTACAGGTGAAGGGACAGGTATCACTCCACATGTACCATGTAGTCAGGGGAGTGACATCAACTCATGAAAACACGATAAAAACTATAAAACACATAAAATGTGGAACATGGTTCAGGATATGAGATATAAGAACATCCTGGCTGCAGCATAAAAGCAAAGCTTTTAATGGAGAGCACAGAAAATAAAGAGAACAACCCCCCGTTCATAGAATAAACTGACACTGTTAGGCATCACACTGTTACAGAATATTACATGCTTAGTGTTGCATTGCCTTTAGTTTGGCAGGATTGACTGACTGCTGCTCCGTAGTACTAATGGTGCCACAGCTGTTTATTTACATCTTACTCAAGTGACACTAAAATGGATAAGATTACGAAGTAATGAGAAAATTCTGCAGGGTTCCTCGAAGCTGTACATTTTTTAAGGGCAGCAGCATCTGCACGCTCAGTGGAGAAGAAAAATGCATTATTTCTCATCTAAGCCTCTTGAAGTGAGCCACTCCTTCTTATTCTTTGACGGGCAAACAACGGCGGGGTTTTCATGTTTGGTAAAAAAAAACGAACACAATTTAAAATTATCATAGCACTTTTATCACCATGTCCAAGTTCAAGTTCTTCATAAAAAACCGGCAGAATATGAGGAACAGTCAGAGCAATACAGAGCACAGTTTTGGAGTAGATGGGACAATAAACATACACCATAAGTACATTAAAAACCACAATTACACCGCAGAAAAAACACAAGGCACTTTTGTTAAAATCCCAAACTTGGAGCGCACCAGTTTCCATGTCAGTCGTTGTGAGATGCACTTTATGTATTTTCTGCATCAGTCAATTTGGAGGTCAATTTGAGGGAAAATGAGTGAATTACCATTAGGCTACATCAACCATCCCACTGTGACACTCCCACTAGAAGTAAAGTGCTGATATCTGATGAATGAGCTATTAGTCGACTTACCCAAGCTGCATATAACCATCCATAATTCCCTGTGCTCAGATTAATCAGAGACTCCGAAACAAGGCAGAGTCAGCCTGGAGATTTCATTATCGCAGAAACTAACAACAAACCCCGAAGCCTGGAAAAACCACCCTCATTATAATGTTATGCACTAAGAGAAACCCAACCACTAAGACGCATCTGGTGTACACATCAGTCACATCCGACTGATCCTGCCTCCTAATAGTCCTGTACGTTTCTCACTTTCTTTATTTCGAGGTGTCAGCTGCGGGAGCCGCAGGAGCAGCTACGGTCGGTTACAGGCCAGCGCACTGTGGATGTATCGGAGGCGCATCGTTGCCTCTCTTGGCACCTCCTGCGGCTACGACCCGGTGCGCCAGTGGAGCATCACTGACAGCACGGAAGTTACACTCAAACGCACGATGACACTTTAAATTGGGGAAAAAATAAAGGAAGTAATGTGTTATTTAATGCAAAGGCTACCTGCCTTCTCCTCATGCCTGCCTACCAAACACCTCGAGTGGAAGAAGCCGATTTGACGATTCCTACCTCAATGCCGATAGCTGGAGTCCATCGCTGATGACCGCTAAAGATTATTCCTCTTTAGGATTTATTAGTCCTTTCTGCTTTTCTTCCTTTTCCTCCTGTCCGTGTATTGAGCATCCGCGCTCAGCCTCTCTCCTCTGCATCCAGTGCAGGTTTCAAATCGCAGGGCTCTGTGGAGGTCTGTTTTTCTCATGCGTTGATTCGAAACGATCAGAAAACGCAGATATTGTTCCTTGTTTGGGTTGTTTTCTTGATGGCACACCTCCTCCCCTTTTTCAATTCCCCTCTGAGGATGCTGCGATATGCGCACTCCCAGGAAATTTATACGACCATCTCTCCCAGGCTGTAGTAAACACGACCGATGGGGAGAGCGAAGAGAGGCTGTGTGGGAGGGAGGCAGCGCTGATGCCCTCCTATCAGAGGAGAAATGTGGAGTGACGAGTGCAGTCCGGTGAGAGACGGGACAGGTACACGGGCTAGAGTGAGGCTACTCTTGGAGCAGGGAGGAGGGTCAGCCGGTATGTGAGGTGACCAAAATGATGTCATTCCCAAAGCATGCAGCATTTGACTGGACAGCACCATGTAAATCCCCTCAAAACCTATTAACGCCCTCTATACAGAGCGCAGAGTAATTGATGGATAATCTGCAGACTCCGTCTGCCACAGAAGGGACATAAAGGAAAGACGTGTTTAAAAAAAAATATTATTATCATCTCCAATCTCTCCTGACCCATTTCTGTGAGACAGGAAGAGAGGGACAGCACATACAGGACCTAAATGGGACTGTCCCCCAGCGTCATTTGTTTCCCTAAGCGACTTTAATTAACCTGAATGAAATAAAATATCAAACTAATTTAGACAACTGTCATTTTTTTCCTAACACAAAGCTCATTTTGTGTTTGAGGAACCACGACACTAGCAGATAACAGCCTTCACCTTAAATAAAGTTATTATTCAAGGTATTTCCAAGGCCTTGCAGAGTACAAGAAACACAAGCTTCTCCAACACCCCCAAAATCCTACAAACAACATCCAGGATGCAACAAAAGCAAATGAATTTTAAATAAAACCAGCGTATTAAAAGTACAGAAAAGAGAAAGTGTGAAGAGGACAAACATTTTAAATTATTTCACAAAGAGAGTGCCTCGGCTACCTTTTGATCAGAGGGCTTCATTTAAACTTGCTCTGAAAATCTGATTTTCAGACTTATGTCTTTAACAGTACCAAAAATAAAGAAATAACACATGCAATATTTTTTCTTTAGCAAACTTTAACCATATTTTTCCAGGGTTTTGTCAAGTCATTTCACGGGAATACTGACACTGAACAACAACATTAAGACAAAGAGAAAGAGGCCTTTCAGCTACTTTGGCTCGAAATGTTTACATGTTTAGAGAAATCCTTCTTGATGAACAGGTTTCACGTTAACTGAGAGGCCAAGAAATTAGTGCAAACAGTGGAGGAGCTCCACCTAAACAGCACAAAGGGCCGTGAAACAGCTGAGGATGCTGTGGCTGAGCTTTGTCTTTACTGAGAGTGTTAATGGTTATAGCTACATGACCCTTTTGAGTGGTAAATCCAAATCCAGCCCTTATCTCCCAGATTAAGCCCGTGCTGGGCTTAAATCCATAACGATGACCTCATCCTGCCGCTTGTACACAGTAGGGAAATCCTAACCAGTGCATAGACAATCCACGGCGGGACCTGAAAACCACTCACAAACATGAGGATTCTCCACTTTCTCCTCCTGCTAATGAAAGCTTTATGAAATCACGATGAAAAAAAGGTCGCTGTGCCGGCTCAGTTTGATGCCCCTCATGAAATCTGAGCCAGGAGAAGCCGATTGCTTCTGTTTTCATTTATTCATCTTTGAGTCATTCTCAATCTGTGCCTACCTGAATCCTCGCCAACTGAAAACAAGATATTTTTTCCCCCTTTTTTTTAATAAAATCTTGAAATAAGCTTTGTAATAAAAGGAGTAGACTGAAAACAAAAATTCTTTTATAATTCTGTCCATCAAAGGGGATCAATAGCAAACTAATACTGGGCCTAATAACTATTTAATAGACAACACAGTCAGACTTTGTGAGAGACTAAATTATCCTTTTCAGTACTTCTAAATATTTAATTACTTTATTTTGATAGTAATTTATAACGCTTATTATTCTCATTTTCAAATGTGAAGGAGCATTATCTCATAGCTTACTCTCCCAAATGAACATTCAAAACACTCTTGCCAAAAAGCGGTTTATTAATGTTTCATTTTGGTTTAAATATCACATGAAGAAGAAACTCAGTAGCTTTAATCAGTCTTGCTATTTTATGCCATCCCCATCTACAATCCCTCTTCTCGCTGTGTCTTAAGGCGGTCTGAATAGAGAAGCGCACGCTGTTTTTTCTCCTCTATTTCAATCTTTTTCGTTAAAACTTTCTTCATGATTTATTCAGTGGAGCTTGTAGTTGCAGGAAGGCCCCCCCCGTCAGTGATGTTCAGGCCTCTAAGGATCAACGCTGCTGCCTCTGATGTCCAGCAACACAGCTTCAGATTCTGTTGTGATAACTCCACCAGAAACAAGAACAGAAGTAACGCCGCAGGGTGTCACGTGTTTTAGATGCAAGCCGTCAGCCTGCACAGTGACAGCTTTTAAGAACGACACTCGATGGGGATCCTATTTACTTTTAAAATAATTACACATCAGATTTGGAATTCAGATTCAGATTCAGAGTTTAATTTTTTCTACATATATATATATAATAAAAATCAAACTTCTTAAATGCCATTGGACTACAGAGGAGCTGTGGCGTCCATCCAAAAAGCTGATGTAAAAATGCAGCATTGTTTGGCAACATGTATCATAATCTGTAGGAGGGAATTTACAGAGTCCTGCAGTGAAGAATGTCAAGAGGAATGTCATGTGTGTGCGTGTGCGCAAGCACGGCTCTGCTGCTGAATATACAGTATGTTTTTTGAGGCCTGGCGCCAAGTGGACACAGATTGTCCAAGTCCGGTTAGGAGGAAGGTGGTAGGGCTTACGTGTGTGTGTGTGTGTGTAGACTAGAGAATGAGGGGGGAAGGTTGCTTCTGGCTTACTTGAAAGGCTATTTATGGATCCTCATCGAGAGGCCCTTGTGTTACTCATTGTCACTTTCACTCACACGTAGCTGAATAGGTGGCTCATCATTAAAGCTCACTCAACTCTGTTCCTGAAGGCAATGTTGAACATAAGACGCAAAGATGATTTTCACACTTTGCTTCATCATCGCGTTGACTGGAAGCCAACAGCAGAGCGGCAGACATTTTTGCACCTGTGCCAATGTGCACAGCGGAGCGACTTCTTCCCATTTGTTGGGGGAGGCCGATATTAGACAGCGCTTTCATTAATCAGGTTGTCAGTATGGCTTGCTTCGTCCATATTGCATGTCGATGAGATTCATTAGGATTGGCACCAACCGGTATTGATGTGTGGGTATGGGAGGGTGTTGCAAGCGGGTGGGGGGGAGTCTCCATCCCAACAAGATGATCTCACCTCCTGTCTGCAGCTCAGGAAAAAAAAAAAAAAAACAGTTTTCATTCATGAAGTCCATCCATTCACACATGCGCGTGCTCAGACGCATGCACACAAACACACACACATACAACCCAACGTGTCTCCTAATGGGATGCTGAGGAGACAGTTGTGCCAATGAGGCAATATTCAGGTGAGATCACTGCCGGATGCCGAGGCTCCTCTTTCCATTTCAAACCTCAACAAGGAATGTGTGTTTGATACCTTTTATAATACTCGCCCACGCTTGTGCAACATCCGCAGAGGGGGAACAAAAACAAACAAAAACAGTGTGTGACAAACAAGCAGTTGTTTACACATCCAGTAAACAATGAACACCATTCATGTCTTATTGCACATTTTTGATCTCTTATAATTGATGAAGGAAAATCTATTTTTTTCTACATGCCACAAGATGACAAGATGTTCACCAGCTGTGACTGTTTTCTGTTTGTCACCAGTCTGTTGCACACACTCAAAACATGTAGCTGCTGAACGATACTGTGAGAATCATCAGAATGAACTGAAACAGATCTGAAAGTAGTTATAAGGCTCGATGGAGTTAAGCTAAGTTGCCATTTCAGGTGATTTCCTTCAGGTTAAACATTGTGAGGAATCCCCTTTCATACTGTTTACACAACATTTGACACAATTTAATCTTTATATACTGTTCATATTTGCATCCCTCACAACGTAGTCGCTAACATTTTTGGCCCAGATCACAAATTCCTCCATACGTTACTAAAGTTTGAACTGCAGGTATACTTGGAATGCCTAAATAGCCAACATTGTTTTTATAAATCTATTATTAATCCTTCATTGACGTTTCAGACACAGGTAAAGTTTATTTTTGAGGTTTTACAATGCTTATTTCTGAGGAAAAGCATCTGCTGCCACACAATGTGACATCTCCTGTTTGACCTAAGACATGAAAACATGACGGCTAGAATGATTTAAACATATTTGAATACAAGTGAAAATGGCAGGAGCACTATGGAACTGTTGGAATTTATATTGTTATATATTGTTACATGATTATATGTATAACCATTAAGCTGCATCCACATTGGAAGTCATTCCACGTAGTAAGTCATTCCCTTGCTACGTCGCTGTGCTACCATCACCAGTGATTATTTTGCGACTGAGGGCAAAATTACCACCAGTGAAGCAAAGTGGGCGGGACCCCAGATGAATTTTTGTGGACACGACTGAAGTGCTGGATACCAATGACTGACATATGACTTGGTAGTAAATACATTAGGGGGTTACCTAGGCAACTGGAGCTTGGAATGTGTGCAAATAACCAGCCTACGCTTCAAAGCGATAAATGGAGAGAATCGCTTCCAGTGTGTAAAAATGATTTGCTACAACTAAACGCTGCTATGTCACTAACAATTAAAAAATCTTCCGAACTACCGTCTGCAATACTGTGCATGCGTGTTGAGCCACTACTCCTTTCTTTATGTTTTGCTTCCAAGATAGCAGGCTTTCTTTTAGCTTTTTAAAAGTGCTCTTGAGAAATAGGCCAAATTACACAAGAACTGGACTGAAAATAAGAAGGAGGGAGGTCAGGTGAGAGGTTCAGCTTTGAGCGTCTGCAGTCATCTGTGAAACACAATGCAGACACGGTTTGGGCTTCATTTTAGTCAGTGGTGTTGGTGAGATGGATTTATGAACACAGAAACATAGCATTAGATTTTTATCCACCATGCAACACCGTTTGCAATGCATCCAATTGGCAGCAGTTTCATTTTACAGCAACCACAATGATTTCAAACACAATGCCAAGGCATATGCAAAGCATACCTGGATAGAAAAAACACACAATGTAACAGTATCAGTCATAGACTGGGCTCCCCAGAGTCCCGACCTCGACATTATTGAAAGTGTAGGATCATCTTAACAAAGGAATGAAACAAAAGGCAAAAAGAACCACAGAAGAGTTTTAAATGTCCTTCAGGAAGTCTCCTCAAGAAGCTTCCTCAGAGAGTTCAGGGTGTGTTAAAGAATAACAGTGGTCAAACCAAATATTCACTCTTCAGCTTATCGGAATTGTGCAGACTATGTTTTTGACTTATATGCTGTATTTGAATTTGTGTTTGCATGTTTTAATACATTTCTGCAACTTTTTCCAATTTTCCCTACAAAATATAAAGAAATGAGGGTCGGCTCAAGATTTGTGCGTAGTATTGAACAGTTATCATTATTGATACAGCATTAACTAATAATGCTCAGAACACAACATAAAAACATTGAGAGCAGTTGTAGCCAACTCTGAATGTCACTAAAGCAGCAGCTCGGGTGTCTTTATAATCTTATTACTCTCCAACTCCTATTTAAATCTCAGTTAGCTCTGAGTCACTTTAGGAAAAAATCATCAAACTCCAATTCCATCTATGCTGAAAGCTGAACATTTTGACTTGGACACCCCCCAAAAAACCCAGACCAAAAAAACAAAAAAAAAAAACAAAAAAACTGCACTTGTTGCAACAGAGCAACACTTGTGTTAATGTTAGAGTAATGTAGTCGCTGGATTGATCTTAGTCTGCTATTCACTGTCTTTTGATTCTGTTGTCGGTCTCCACAAACTGAGATCTCTGGCCATTTAGCAGCTTCTTGCATCACTATGCTCACTAGTTAAATGTTACATTGCTGTTTGATGCTGGTCAGATGGTGTACAGTGGGTTTGAAATCAGGAACAGCGTAGAAGGATCTGTCACAAGCAAACCCTTTTACATAGATAAGCAAGTTATCCATTGTCATTATTAACATACTTCTGTAAATATACAGTATAGATCCTTTAAATTCAGAAACTACTATTGTTAATAGGTTTAGGAGGTGTCTTGAAAACATAGTGACTCATTCAGTTAGGTTTTTAAATATGCTAATCCAACATTTAGATCAAGCAATGCTTTGATCTCCGAGGGAGATTAGAGATGTGTCTGATTTCCCTTTGAAACCTCTGAGAAGCGAGGAGGCAGCCTGCCAGCCTGCTGCTGAGAGCCTCTGGCAGCGGCCCAGTCAGGAGAGGGTTAATAACAATAAAGGGGAGGTTGGAGAAGCCTTCCTGAAAGTCACATGGTCTGTGCTGGGAAGGGTGGGGTAGGGGGGGTTAAAAGATTGGAGGGAGGGCTGCTGGAGATGAGAGGGGGAGGAATCTGGAGCATGTTGCCGTAGAAACAGAATCCTCAGTTGGCCAGTGTGAAGTCAGAAGCGTAATTTTGGGTGGTGACTGCAGTTAGATGCTGCTGCTGCTGCTGCTGCTGCTGGTGGTGGTGTGAGGTGGGTGGGTGGATGGGAGGGTGACTCACACTGGAGAACACACTCTGCATTCTAATGGTTGGACACACGTGTAAGCGCGCGCACACACACCTTCGTTAGCTATCTTCACCTTCAATTGTCAGTCTCTTATCTTAGCATCTCCTGTTTTATCCTGACTTCCTTTGCTAATTTACATGACGGATCAGCGTTATCTCGCCATTTCTGAGCATATAATTATTTCATTATGCGAATGGAAAATCTGTTAGTATACGTTTTGTTGGCTCTACTTGCATGTGTTGATAAAGGGCATTTATTACGGGGAACTAACTGCTCAGACAGGCAAGTAAACTATAGCCATGTAATTGGTGACGGTATAATTGCACAGCACACGTAGCAATTAAAGCGATAATATGTGTAAACCATGCTCAAGATTATCATTGGATTAACTACACTTCCCAAATACCCTTGGGAGTTTAGCAGCTCACCAGCTGTTACAGGGGGACTGTTAATAATTATGTTGATGATTTTATGCTGTTTTATTTTTGAGGTGTTTTTTTTTTCTCTCTTTTTGGCTGCAGGGGAGTTAGTTTGTATCTCATTATATGAAGCTTATGTTAATGAACTTTGTCTCTTAGGATGCTGGACAATAACACACAAGAAGCAATTTTCCAAAGTGCTCAATCTGAATCCTAACATACATATGAATCTGAATTTATACAACATTAAATTAATATTAAAATTGTTGATTAGATTCAAGATTAAAAACACAAAATTAAATTATTATAATTTAATATTTTAATATTAATTTTAATCCACAGCTTTAGTTGGTAATGAGATATGTAGTTTAAAGCATAACGTATACATTATACAAAACGTTTTCTCATGAAACATCCACACTCCTTTCTCTTATGTTCACTTTTTAACAACCCAAGAAAAACATCAGATTTTCTACCGATCACATCAGCCACTGCAGTGCTGTAACACCGGGGGATGTGACGTCCACTTGTCCTATAGAAAATAAAGGTCCTTTGATTGAACGCTGCTTGCCTCTTCCTTTTAAGGAAAGCCAAAGCAGGTTCATTTCCCATCAATGCAGCATGTAAAGCTGGAAGCAGCAGATCACAGGCACTGTGACGTTTTCTGGGTCACCACCCACAACTGTATCTCATGGTTTGAGACAAGCCAATGGGGAGCGGTAAAGCTGGGTGGTCAGCAGTATAACGAGGCAGGGCAAGAAAAAAAAATCTTCATCTTGTTTTTTTCAGTCTTCTTGTGACCATGACTCATTTCATTTTGAGGAACAGGTAGAGGCTGCTGTGCCCCATGCAGAAATCTAGAAACAAGAACTGGATTTTCCCTTTTTGATTTTAAATTTCCGATCAGATAACAAAACATATCTGCTTTAATTGTATGCCCTAGTTACCCTTTCTTCTCACCGTTCGCTCTGAAAGAATACATTTGGAACTCTTTACATTTTGCAAAAAAGTTCTTGCAAAAGTATTTTTAAAAAATCCATTAATATGAATTTTGCTACAAAGTACAGCACTATTAAATAGGCTTACTTTATATTTTACATCAAAAGTACCAGTCTTGTTTGTATTTTTTAAAAAGTGTTCTTGATCAAGAGCCTTTCAGTCTTTCTGAAGGCTTTTCAAAGTTTTTCTTTGGATGGACATTGGCTGCTTTTTCACTCATATTCAGTCCAATCCTTGCCCTTGATCTCTATCATGTTTTTGTTTGTTTGTTAATCACATAATACAACTCACTACAGTATAAAAAGGGACCAAAGTAAAGTGATGAACCACTGTTTTATCTACACATAACAGAGAACTAGGCAAAGAACCAATTTTAGATTGTATTATTAGGCACTTGGTTACTAGCAGCCTGTAACAAAGACAAAATTTGTTCCCCTTTTCTTTAGTCAAATTTATGACACTAAAGAAAGACAACACATTTGACAGGCATGAAATCATATTTTTGCAACAACAAGGTGATTCCCAAAGAGCTCTTATGTGATATGAAAGAAAACCGTGTGTATCTCAGCAGGGGGTGCAGTGTGTTTTTAAAAAAATTAAGGAACCTGGCCAAGAAGAAGACAATAAGGAAGTGCAGACCTAAAAAACTCTTTACATCAGATGGAAAGTTCTTCACTTTTTCAGCATGATAATGCAGAAGTCGCCAAATACACAGGTTATGCTAATTAATTGCTAGGTAATTAGCATAACCTGTGTTGACCAACTCACATTCTATTCTAATTATAGAATAGAATAGAATAGAAGGCATTCTATTCTAATCTATTCTATTGACCAACTCACATTCTAACTGTATTAAGAATGACTAATTTAAATGAAAAAACAGAGTCCCATTAAACTAAATGGAGAAGGCCTCACCAGTCAGGTTAGGAGTGAGCTGTCCATGGTACTATTTAGAGGCTACAAAGTCCAAAAGCAATAATGCACCACATACACTCAGTAGACCTGAGAGGATGGACAGAAATAAGACCATGCTTAAATCGTTACAGGTAAAAACACAACAAAACAACTAAATTCATCGTAAATGTTTAGCCTTGTGATAACCTGCCCAGGGTTTACTCTGAATTACAGATTCAGAAATAATGCTGAGAGGTCCCCTACAGCCACACATTTTCAGTTAGCTGGAGGGTCAGTGGTTACGGGGACTGGACAGATGTTGGGAAGGGAAACTTCATCATGTTGGATATACAACAGTGTATCCTGGAAGATTAAATGAGGAATTGTTGGCATCCATTTTTTTAAAATTCAATTATTATATGTAGTGCATGGGTTCCATTGACCTCTGATAAACTGACTTACATAGTTCCATAAAATTATTTATTTAAGGTATTCATACATTTCTAGATGTATTCTTGAGCTTTCTACTGGATTCGACAGATTGTGTCATCTAGGACTTTCTCCTGTTATGAGAAAGGTTTGTTTTTCTTTCTTTCTTTTTTCGTAACTTTTTACTTTCTATCCAGCTTTATATGTAATGTTATGTACGTAGAAAAATACGTATACGAATAAACACAAATCCACCACTGATCAGGTTCCTCTGTGTCCCAGTGCTTTATTGCTGGTGATGTCCACATATGTAGAGGAAAGCCACTGACAGAAGCGTGTCCATTTTTTTCTTATTCCTAATTTATACTAAATAATATAACAGCATGCAAAGTATTATATATGCAATTGTGAGCGCTTACGTTCTTATTAGTAGTTTGGCAATTTAATGATTTAGTAGAGTTAGAATTAGACTTTTTAATCATTTGGAGATGAGCCGTTTTTTGTTTTTTGTTTGTCTAATATCCTTTAAATCTCTCCGAGTAGAGCTCCGTTTCTCCCGGACACTTAAAAAAATTCCCCTTAGTCTTCCATAAATTACAAGCTGTGTATTTTGAGCAATAATATGGGGGGCTCAGAGGAAATACAGAGAATGAGTGTGGGCGTCAACTTCTTACGTCCCTTTACAGGAAAAACCCTACACCGGCCTCTCTGTGGACTCCCCCACTCCAAGTCAATGTTTATCGATTTCATTAGGCCGAAATAAAGACTGGCCAATGTGCCTGCTGAACCGATAATACAGACGATGAAGAAACTTGGTTAAATGACTGAGACACAGCGCCACCTGGTGGCTCTACCTCAGACTAACGTCGCAGCAAATATTCTCTGACTGTACCGATTTAAATGTGTTACGCTTCATGACTCATTGCCCCGATATTAAGGGAACATCTGCATTGCTAAGTAGCTGCAGTATGAATTGATGCCAGTGAGACATTTGCATGCGATCAATAAAACTGGACAGAAAGGATACATACATAACACTGGTACAGATACATCGGAAGAATGAATGAGGCTCTGCAGGAAGCAGGCTGTGCATTCATAGCGCTAATACAAAATCCTACCTTTCGCAGGCTTGCTGTTTGGTTTCCCCCCGGTAGATCGCTTTGTAAAGCAGAAAAGAGCAGCAGTTTTCACACGGGTAAGCCCTGAATCCGTGCTGCCTCCGTTCTGCCCTGCTGCTACTACTGGGGTCCCATCTGGCTAATTACCTTGTCAATAAACCTTGAAGGTAATACCGCGAGAATGGGAGTTGGGGGTTAGCGCTGATCCCTGACCATCACTAATTATCCCATCCCAGTTCTAGCATGGCAGGAAAACCAGTCCAAGGCTATAACTCAAGGTTTCAATATTATTTATGCACATGTCCATTCATATTAAAAATCTGTCACTGAGTTGCAGATTTCATTTAAAAGGGAACAACATTACAGTTTTAGCCCATCCAGGTGTAAAACAGTGTAGAACAAAGCTGACCAGGAAAATGTTTATTTGCATTTATATTTATATGTATTTATTTATATGCACACTACCAATGCACGACCCTTTTTACTGCACTGAGACTCATTTGTTGTCACGTGCATCTTTTTTGTTGACATTATCGTTGAGATGGAAACTGTACAGTGACTGGATGTAATTTAGAAAGACACACACCCATGAGCTTTCACACTGCCTGTCAGGACAAACACCAAGCCATCAATCTCCAAAGATGTCTTTATCTACTCTAATGAAAGCGTGGCAAAGTGTGGTGAAGCAGAGACCGGGGCGGGGGTAGGAACCTTTTCTTGTGTTATCCCAGTGGGAACAGTGGCCTAAATAACTGTGAAAAAAAAAAAAAAAAGGTTTGTAATCATCAAGTTCTCAGGTTGCACTAAAAATGCACAAAGTCGTGAATAGCTGAAAATAAGACAAATGGACTTTTACCTCATCCAAGAGGCCTTTTCAGTTCTAAACTGATGGAGAGCCCCAAGTATGCAATCTGTAGTGGATTAAATACCTGGAGTCTCCATCAGCTGTAGAACTGAAGGTTCCTCTTCAATGAGAGATAAAAAGTTTTCACGGACAAAAAAAATCACAGCTTGACGCTTTTTATTTTTATTTAATCAGTTAGCTGCTGATCTTATCTCATCTGAGCATGTCTTCCTTCACTACATCCACGAACCTTCTCTGTGTTCTTCCTGTTTTCCTCCCGCCTACATCTCCATCTTCAGGCTCCTCTGAGCAGCATACACTATCCCTCCTCTGTACACATCCAAACCATCTCAGTCTCAGTAACTTTGTGTCCAACCTCCTCAACCTGAGCTCCATCACATATCTGTCACTTATCTTCTTGCTTCTGTTTCTTAGATTTAAAGTGTGCATGTTATTATTTTCTAATGCCATTTCCCTACTCTTTTGCACAATCTCAGTCTCATTTCTTTTTTTATTTTTCTTTAACTTCATTTCTTTTATTTTTATTTTCATCACTGCTGTATATATCAAATAGTGCTAACATGAAAAAATAGAAATGAGATGATTTTTATTTATTTATTGCACTCCCTCACAGTATGGCCCCGAAAGTAATCATCTCCGCCTCCTGTCTTTTTTGTCACTGCCACCTTCTCCATCCATACATTACAGCACGTCTCATTAAAATCTTATAAACCTTCCTTTTAAATCTTGCTACTATTCTTCTCACACAAATCACCCTTGACTCTAACCTCCACCCTCTCCACCCTGCCTGCACTCTTTGCTTTACCTCTCTTGTGCACTGTCCCTTGCTTTTAAAAGCTGACCCCAGGCATTTAAACTATTCCACCTTCACTTAACCTCCTTTTATCCTTTATTGCCTCTCTAACTGACAGACATATATTTTGTCTATGAGAATACGCAACAGTAAATACTTGGAAATTTAAAATCATTATGAACCATACAGTGTCCCAGTCCAGCCTTTTTAACTCTGCAGCGTCCTCTGCTGGTACACAAGTTGAATTAGCATAAAAGCATTCTCCTGTAAACGAGCTTCTGCCATTATATAATCTCTCAAATTACCCGTGATGTTGTTTATCACTGCCTGCTTGAGTTACTAGAGCCCATAAAGGCAAACCCCCCCCCCAAAACAGAACGGTAACAACAACAAAAATGTTACCCGGCATTTTTAGCTTTCAAACAGGTGCACCACATCCGGTCCGGCTGCCAAATCTGTCCGCCATTGGCACATATCGTGGTTTACTCTTTGGATGTGTGTGTTGCGTGTTTTTTCGTTGGCGTTTAAATTAACAAAACACAGTCATTTTTTGGTAACGAGTGAACCAGCGAGTGTGTCACGAAGGGTATTTTCGCGGGCTAGCTGCTTTTTTTCGCCCGTGCACGTTGCTAGCGGAGAAACGCGCTACATGTCAAGTGAGCCGAAGAGACTCTGCAGCGAAAACATGACCGTTACAAAGATCGGAACCCACAACGGGACTTTCCACTGCGACGAGGTTCTGGCTTGTTTCTTCCTCCGGCAGTTACCAGAGTACTCGGTGGGTGCAGCATGCTGCAGACTGATGGAAACATGTTTGGAGTTATGGCTAACTCCATGCTGTGCTTTTAATTTCTTTTACAATGTAATCACTGTGCTTATTTTTACTAGCTACACAGAATTTAAATCCTGTCAGGAAGTCCTAACAGTAAAGATAAAGCCACATCTGCATTTTAGAAAAAATAAATAAATTTAGTCTTGTTGTAATCTTCTGTTGATGGTCCAGTGTTATGCAAAAAGCCAGCAAAAGGGGGCGCTGTGTGTAAACGGATAGAAAACGATTACAGCATAGGTCATTATACATGAATATGTCACATGTTTCATCTTTATGGTCTGAATAAACAGAAAATACCATTTGTTGTGTGTACATAGCCCGGTTTTAATACCATTTAAGTGAATTATTTAATTAATAGTTAATCTCAACATAAAAGCACCTATAGTCTCTAGATGGAGTAATACTTATATGGGTGATAAAATATTATATAAAATAAAACAATATTTTCTTGATAACTGCTTAAAATGTTTGGCTACTCTGCGAAAGGTTAAGCAAAAGCCACATAAAAATTTCGGAATCGTATTGAATTATTCTAAGTTGACGCAGTTGTAATGTTATTATGTGTCACTGTATTGTTTATATTAGGCATTTGTATAATTTATATTAGTAATATAAATACAAAACATGATTACCTCTACATATCTGTGATTTATGTTTAAGGGTAACATTTTGATTACATATCTGAATTGACAAATACTTTATCCAGTCAAAGCTTAAAGATTGTGTTTTAACTAAAGGTTGGCCCCTGCTGGGCTTCTATGGTCTAATTTTTCATGGTTTTTTTTCCCTTTTCCCTCTGGTGAGATTGTTGTGTTGGTCTTTAACAGATGTCAATCAGAAAGCATTACATCAACTTCCGAGGGTGAAAAATGCAGCAGCCAGACGTCTTAGAAGAATCAAGAACACTGAACATATTACACCAGTCTCAATGACTCGACATTGTCTTGCCATTACTTCTAGAACTGATTTTCACATTATAGTTATTACATTAAAGCCCTTCATGGCCCGGGCCCAGAATATATACTAAAGCTGCTGTTCCTGTACCAACTGTTCCCTGTTAACTGTTCCCATGTCACATTTAAAGACTAAAGGTGATCGAGGGTTTGCTGCTTGGTGTCTTTGGTTGACGAAAAATAGTGTGTTCTTTTAAATCCTTGTTAAAGACTCATTTATGTCTTAAGTCTGTTTTTTAAAAATACATTTAATATAAAATAAAATTGTAAATGCTTTTTTGATATTCTTATTTCGTCTCCTTCCTTTTCTTTAAGGTTTTTTTTGTTAATTTTAAGTTATTCGTTACATTTGGAGTCTTACATTTCTTACTTTTATTTATCTGTAATGTCTTTTGAATTTCCCGCTAGTTTCATCTTTTATCCTGTGTTTCTGGGAAGCACTTTGAACGCTGGTTTCGATAAGTGTTATACAAATAAACAGAGAACAAAATATTTATTTTGACATATATTTCTTTCTGCTTGTTGCACAGGATGGAGAAATCGTTCGCACCAGATCCCCGGCACTGCTGGCGGAGTGTGACATTGTTGTGGACGTTGGAGGAGAGTTTGACCCGAAGAGGCACCGCTACGACCACCATCAGAGGTGCAGTTCTGGCAGTAAACCGCTGCAAAGAGAGAAACTTATAGCATGTACTCTGATCTAAGACTGGAGGATAGATTAGTCTTCACTGTTCATCAACAGTAAGGGTCGGGATCAAATCACAGATTCATTTTATTCCAGCTGAAAAATTTCACTTAAGACTAAACTCTTGTTTAGTCCCAAGTGATGACAAAAACTTGGCGTTGCGTTTTCTTATTTTATTACATTAACAAATGTTGTTATAAACCTTATGGCCTAATCAGATTAGTGGTGTGACGATATCGGCCGAAATGAGCCATTAAAAGGTAAAGAAGATACAGGAGAAACACCGCTCAGTTATTTTAGGAGTGTTAATGTTGCACAGTTTGTCCAACAGAGGGAGCTCTATTTCCCTGTGGGCCACTCTGTTTAAGTTTTATGTGTCTAAAAGAAGAAACGTCATCGGCTGACATATCAGAATATTGGATTTTGAAATCGCCAAATGTTGGTGTCGGACTTAACAATCCATCGGTCAGACTCTGATATAAGTATGTGTCAATGGAAGGACGTGTAATCTTTAAAGTAGCTCATCTCCAGTCACTTCCAAGCGCTGGGGCGCACCATCTCCAGCAAGCCAAAATAATTTATCAGAATTATTACGCCTGGATTTTTCCCGCTTTAACGTCGCCATCGTACAGCTTTTGGGATTTCTAATGATGGGGAACTACATTTCTTGGTGGCTTCTGCTCTGACATCGTTGAAGCACCCTGATTGCACGAATCACAAGGTAACAGGCTCTGTGTTTTGCGTTGAATTTCTTCCTGATGATTGCGTTCACTCGACGTCTCGTCACATTGAGTAATCAGCCTATTCCAGGTGTCTTGTCAGCTTAATGTCCTGATGATAATCAGCCATAGCTTTTATGACCACGGCGATAAAGATATGCCAGGGCTCTCTTCCTCGCAGGCGGTTAGTGATAAT
>VUQR01035823.1:0-10102 GCA_015108515.1 Hemichromis elongatus
CTGGCTTGACTGCGGTTGACAGATAACCACGGCACAGGCGCTGTTATCTGTGGCTGAAGCCAGCGGCGACACGCTGTGACCAGCTCGCCTCCATCGTCACTGTGGGACTGATGCCTCGCCGGCTCTGAGCCCTAAGTGCAGAACGGGAGACGGGCAGAGATGAGATGAAACCACCCGTGACCGTGTGGACGGGGTCCTTCGCGGCTCTGACGCCGTGAGAATGTAAAGACGATGAACTACAGCTGAGCTCAGCGGCTGCCGTGTTTTTACAACATCATGTCCTAATCTTCTCGTTCACACGTGGATCATTTCGGGCTGCGCTGCCTCTCTGTGCACGTGACCTCTGACCCCTCTGAGAATCCATCTGACTTCAGCTTCCCCTCACTCTGTTTCCAGGTAAGAAGCCTCCGCCCATCGCCAACGCAGGCCGTGATGTCACCATTCAGTCTGGAGAGACTGTGATGCTCAACGGCACTGAGAGCGTGGCGCTGAGCGGCGCCAAAATCAAAGACTACCGCTGGAGTCTGGAGAGAGGAGACGACAGTGTCAAGATGGAGGTACAGGTGCTGCGTCACGGGGGAGGGGGGGCTTGTGTGTTACAGGTCGACTTCACCTGGAGACAGACGGGTGGTTCACTTCATCTGTTACTGTGAACATAAAATTCAGCAGAGCAGCTTCCAGCCCACCAAACCTCACAATCCTTCCAGTTTTTACTCTGTCTGCTTTTTGGAAGATAAAATGGGGGCTTGTGTGTGTCCAGGTGTGTCCAGGTGTGTCCAGGTGTGTCCAGGTGAATGTAACTGTTCAGGGTGCCCCTGCAGCACGCAGCTGTGACTCAGTCCAGCTCATTTCACTTTTAAATGTTGTCATTTTTGAATGGGCTTCTGCAGGGGACCAAGTACGCCGACCAGGTGCAGCTCTCCAACCTGCAGACGGGATCGTACGTTTTCAAGCTGACGGTCACCGACTCCAACGACCAATCGGATGATGACACGGTCACAGTCCTCGTCCTCAACAAACAACAGAGCAGCTGTGAGTCCAACAATAAGCCCGTAGCATGTGCAGAGCCCTGTGCCACAGTCGGTAGAAAACTCTTCACTTATCATTACATTATCGATCAGCTGACGGCTGAATCGCTGCGTTACTGATCAGTTAGACGCTGTGATAGAAGCTGAGTCAGCTGATTGGTGGAGAGAATCATGTTTGTTTTCTTGCTCCTCTTAAACTGGTCAGACTGGTTTACCTGACTCGTGCACGCTCAGAGGACGCCCCCCCCCCGTGCAGCAGAAACTTGACCTAATTCCATTCCACGTCTTCCTTTCAGCTGATTTCGGGGTCACATGACTCACTGAGTGTGTATTGATCGCAGCTCTGATCAGAGTCTGGCTGTAAAACTGTAAAATGTGAGTGTGCGACAGTAAATGGCACAAGTGTTGACACAGCAGCACGCCCTGTTTGTGTTCAGCAGTGCGGTCAGCTGTATTTCTGCAGGTAAATGCCTGACAGGAAGTGATGTAACTGACGCTGTCTCTGCCCTCAGTGTACTGTCAGGCTCTGGTGAAGGTGGGGCCGTGCCGCGCCAAGTTTACTCGCTGGCATTACAACATCACGAGCGGCGTCTGTGAGACGTTTGTGTTCGGAGGCTGTATAGGAAACGAGAACAACTTCCTGTCTGAACAAGAGTGTCTGTCTGCCTGCAGAGGAGTTACAGGTACACACACACACACACTGACGTGAACACACAGACACACACCTTTATTGTAACACTGTGTCTGTATTTTTGTCCACAGCGTTGTCGCAGAGGAGCGTTACTCTGCCCACTGCAGGTCAGTCCCACAATGCACCTCTTCATACCCACTCCACAGTACAGCCAATGCTCACTGTGTGTGTGTGTGTGCCTCTGTGCGTGTTTTCAGAGGTGTGCGGCTCGCCATGCAGTCCTGATCAGCTGATGTGTGACAACGGCTGCTGCCTGGACAGAAGTCTGGAGTGTGACGACGTGAAGCAGTGCAGCGACGGATCAGACGAGAGCCAGTGCCACCAACGTAACGCACGCACACACGCACATACACGCTCACACACACACACACACTGAGTGTAGCTGACCTTCCTCCTCCTCCTCCTCTTCAGTGAACCAGACCTTGAGCCTCCTGCTGGACATAAATGTGAACAAGATTAAAGGTTTGCTTTTATTGTCTTTATTAAAGAAATACTCAAAGCTAATAGGCTACATGCTAATTAACCCCTCCCCCTCAGCTCATTGCACGGAGCCCCCCCGCACCGGTCCGTGCCGGGCCAGGTTCCCCCGCTGGTACTACGACCCCCTGGACCTGAAGTGTCACGAGTTCACCTACGGCGGCTGTGACGAGAACGAAAACAACTTCGTGACCGATCAGGAGTGCAGCGAGTACTGCAAAGGAGTCGGCGGTACGCACGCACGCACGCGCACACACACACACACACACACACACACACACCAGCTCTGCCTCTCCAGCAGATCAACCAAACCTGAGCGACGCCCACGCTGCAGCGTGACAGTGAGCGTCTCGCTGAGCGCGACAGCGGCCTCTTTTGGCCGGCTGAAGGTGGCGTCGCCCTGGTTACCAGGATTGGATTACTCATGAGATGAGCGCCGCGCACAGAAACTGCTCACACACGCCGCAGTCACATGACTCTGCAGGCGTCGTTCAGATGCCTTCTCGCTGACCTGACGCAGTTTGTGCTGAAGCACAGAAACGTAAACGCTTCAGCAGAACTTCATAAAACTCGCGTACTTCCAGATGAGGAAACAGGAAGTGAGAGTGCCTCGCTCACTTCTGAGTTCTGGGACTCACGGCCGCTTCTTCTCGTCTCCCCGCAGAGAACGACGTGTTCGCCAGAGGTTTGTTCGAGCGCTTCGACAAGGAAGTAGACGACGGCTCAGGTGAGAGATTTAACCTCAGCTTTCAAATGTTCTACAGTCTAAACAGGAAGTGACCTGAACGTCCTCTCCGTAGGTTCCATCACCCTCGCCGTGATCCTGTCGGTGGCCATCTTGTCTCTGCTGGCCATCCTGGCCTACTGCTTCCTGAGGGCCCGCAAGAGGCGCACTCACAGGCCCGTCAACACGGGCCCCGCCCACGAGGCACCGTCCGAGGGGGAGACGCCCGTTTACAACAGCACCACCAAGCCCGCGTGATGTCGGCCACGCCGTTACCGTGGCAACCTGCTGCCTTGTTGTTTTGAGCCCCTTTAAATGTTTTTCTTTGTCATCTGTTTTCATGATTGATTATTGATTATTGGTTTTTGACGGGGACGTTGGAGTTCCGTGGCGATGTCTGTTTCCTGTCCGCGGCGTCTTTACTGCTCTCTCTGTTTCAGTATTTATGAGTTCAGTGTCTGGGTCTCAGCTTTATTAGTTTTCATGTAAATATCACGTCTCAGGTTTTAACTTCTGCTCTTATAAAGTTTTAATAAAGTTTGGACAAAGCCAAACCTGATCGGAGCCTTTATTTTGAAAACCATCTTCCTGCTGACTGTGAGCCGTTAAACAGGCGGCCTTCAGTGATCTGTGTTCACTGACCCCTCAGTCCCCGCCTGCTCCCATCACGCTGGGCTCCAGGCTTTCACAGAAGCTACATACACTCAAAGAATGGCTCTAAATCCCTGTGTTTATTTCTGTTGTTAGATTTCACCACACGTCTCGGTTCTTTATGTCTTCATGACTGATCTGTACGTTCCTGAGGAAGTTTGGCATGTAAAATGGCCCCTGCTCACCGAGCCTCTTAGTTTAATCTCAAAGTCTGCATTTAGTCGTGTTGTCATCGTCATTTTCCAGCAAGCACTTAAATCATTTATTTTGATGTCTTGTGGTTGAAACTTAGTTGAAAACTGGAAGAAGTGATGAATCCAACAGTCCCATGACCCCCTATGAACAAGTGCTTTGGCGACAGCGGGAAGAAAAAACGCTCGTTTAACCCTCTGGTTACTTTAGTGTTCCCGGTCTCAACTGACCCATCAGCTCTTAGGTTAGCAAAAACCCACCGTGCTAGGCCCCTCGTTGTTTTACGAGAAAATCTTCCCTCCACCACCTAACCCCCCCCCCCGCACACAAACACAGCCACACACATATTTTGTTTTAAAACTCCATTGCGGTTTATTTAACACCTCAAACATTTAGTAAACAAACAAATAAAAGTAAACTGCAATAAATTACAGGTAGTAATAAAATACACTAACTCTACGCTACGTCCACACCTACACGGGTCTTTCTGCGTTTGGGCCTTTCGTCCACACGTAAACGGCGTTTCGCATCACAGAAAATGGAGATTTTTTAAAACTCCGGTTTTGCGTTTACGTGACGAGGAATACGGAGTTCGTCACGCAACGTCAAAGGTATGTGGCTTTATACGCGTCACGCTGTGCGCCACGTTATTGTTTACATGAGATTTCTACACTAGCAGATAGTCAGATGGACAGTGTCACATCAGCGCTGTCGATCTAACCAGGAGCCCGTGAAAATGTCCCACAGCCATCTGGGGTGGAACAAGGTGGAAACCAGCAGCTGCAGGAAGTCGAGCCCGGGCTGATTACACCGGCGTGGGTGTGGGTCAGGGTCGAGATCCAGAGATTTCACTTTAATCAGAGCAAATCTCCTGCCTTGTGTCAGACTGCAGAACACATCAGAGGTGACGCTCGGCACTGTTGATGCCGCATCCCGAGCTGTTGTTCTGCGCTCGGACAGGTCGGGACTCGTCTCAGGCTCGCTGATGTGTAACTGACGGGTTTGTGAGTCACAGACGTCTGCAGACTCACACAGCACTGACTCAAATCTGCACCTGAAGGAATGTGTGCGAGTTCACTGAGCGGCACATCTGAACTAAAACTGTTACAAACATCCGAAAAAACGTTCGTGAGGGTCCGAGTGACAGGCAGGAAAACACAAACGCATCCAAAGAAAACGTGTTTCACATTTCAAAGCTGATACTGATCAAGGCCACACGTTTGGTTCCTCTGGTGCTGTGGAGCTCTGCTGCCCCCCAGTGGTCGGTGCAGTGGGGTGGGTCGTTGCACACATTTACTGTGTGTGTGTGCGCGTGTGTGTTTTATTGGCTGTTTTCCTGTCTGTCGTTTTAAAGATTAAACGTTTTCCAAAGTTTAATCTTAAAAAAACCAAAAAATATGTTTTTGCCATATTTATTTATGTTTTTGTTTTTTGAGCTTTTCTACTTCCTGGTTTTATTTTCTTATTGGTGTGATTTCTGTTTGTGCTGCTGTGACTCAAACACACAGATTTCTCTTCCGCGGCGTGTTTTCAGTCGCTTGAATGAAACGCAGCGTTTCCAGACTCAGGTTCTGGTGTCAGGACTGCTGTTCCACTTCCTGTGAATCTCAGCGAAGTTTGGAGTCCAGCTGTTCAGGTCTTACCGACGTGCTCTGAGGTGGAGGAACTAAGATGTCCTAAAGGTGGATCACAAATCGACTTCAGCTCATCGTTGCTACTCTGTTTGAGGTCAGAGTTCATGACAGCACGCTGAGAAACAGCCTGAATGTGTACGACTGCTTGGAAGGACTTCACAGGAGGAAGTCTCTCCTGTGTGAACGAACAGGGCAGCACTGCTGCACCTGAACCGAGCCCAGAGGGCAGGTGTTGCTCCAAACACCTGAGACCAGGCGTGATGATCAGAGTGGACCACCAGCTTCTCTGTAAACAGAGTCAAGTCAGCGTGAGGCCGTCTGTCCCACAGAGAGCTGTGCACGTCCATGAACATGTGCTAGCTGCAACTGTCAGACCTCAGTGTGTGTCCAATAACAGAAACCCTGATCACGGTAGTCCCTGAACGCCTCATCACAGTCTGAAACGTTGGTAACATCAACGTTTACCCAGATTATTAAAGACGGGAGAAGCGAGTGACGGCCGCCACGAGGCTCCACTCGCCGACATCAGGTGAAGAAAAACACGTCAATGAAAGCTGTTTGTCAGCAGGTGTGAGTCTGAGTAACAGGTAAGCTGAGGCCAGCAGGCCCGGTGCACCTGAGCAGTATGGGCGCTGTGCTGGATGTAGTTTCTTCTTTGCTGGTGTTTTTAAAGTAAGCTCACCTGTGCACAGTGGCTCAGGTCCACAGTGTTCAGCTCTGCTTCTCCTGTTGTTGTTTCTAGTGTGTAATCTGTGCTGGATTAACTCGCAGGTTTAATACCCATTACTCCAGATTAACACACACACACACGCCTCCAGCTGAGGCTCCGTCACTGAGGCTCCGTGCTCATCAATAAGGACATGATTAATCTGCAGGTGTAAATGTTACTGTAGTCGTTGGTGTCGTGTTTCTGTGCTCGTGGTTGGAGTTCATGAGGGGCTGATGGGAAACGAGGGGTTAATCGAGGGGTTAAAACGAGGCATTCAAGGGTGTGCGGGAACTCTGACGCTCCTCGCTAATCCTGCTCCCTCACCCACAGAGGGGGAGGATGTTTTGTTTACCTGCTGTTTGACTCAGCACTCTGATAGGAAGTGATGCGTATCCTTAGACACCACTTTCTAAGTTGCTGTGTGAAAGCAGCCAATCATGAGTCATCTCAGATCTCTGAATTGTTTATGTGGAGACACAGAAAGCTTAAACCAGTAAAACAAAGTACTGAGTGTTACATTATGAAATCTGTTCATGGGAAACATCAGAGGATCCGGGACTGAACCCTGTGGAACGCCACACATGAGACAGATCTAGCCAATCAGCTCTTCAGCTTCCTGTACTGTATTCGTCTGCAGATTAAATGAAAAAAAAAAATAACATCAGCAAACTAAAGGTTTTCGGTTAATGTTGACTCGTGCAGCAGCACCCCCTGGTGTCTGAACTCACACATTTTTCTTTCATGACAGCAAACAATAAAAAGTTTTTCTACTTTATGCTGAGGCTGTGTGACGTTTGAAGGATCATCTTTAGGAAGATCAAACCTGGAACTGTTTCTGTCTCGGCTGCATCAATGTGATGACTGCTTCACTCACTGTTTCCTCTCACACACGCTTCATGTATGATCCAAACTGCAGCTCTGCCGCTCACGCCTCACAGCGTCACGCTTCATGCTGCACTGAGGTGTTCCTGATATTTTGTCCACCCCTGCTGGTTACAAGCGGCGTGTGTCTGTGGCATCGTGGCGAGACGGTGCGGTTAAACGGCTCCCTTGTGTCTCAAGAACAGTCTGCCATTATCCCGCAGCGTAGCCCCGCCCCCCTCAGACGCTCCGGGACACAAACAAACAGACCCAAACAAAACGGAGGAGGAGGAATAAAAACATTCAAACTGGAGCTGAACCATCCATGTCAGTGAAAGTGTTTCTGAGTGATGCATCTCAGCTCTGACCTCTGACCTCTGATGATCTGAGCTGCAGGTGGAAGGATTCTCTGAGTTTGAAGAATAAAGTTATATTTAAATGAAGCAAGTTTGGGTCAGCGTCACGCTGCCACCTGCAGGACATCACACATCACTGGGTCTACGTTCACACACGTCCTGCCGTCCACTCGCTGCTTCAGGTACTAAAATCTGCCGCTGACACATGACCCATGGTTATTGGTTCATGATCAGCTGGATCGGAGCACAGGGCGGTCTTTTTTCCAACATAGTGAAGTGACCCCGAAGTGTCTGCAGACAGTCGGAGCTGAAGGAACGTTAGGAGAAGACGCTGTCCCATAATTCATAGCTGCACAGCGTGCTGGCGAGCACGAACGTGACTCAGATCATGTAAAGTTCATTCAAAGCGTTTCCATGAGATGTTTTGAATTTTCACAGCCGTTTCACGGCTGCAGGGACGTCTGATTCAGGAAACGCTGTGAATCTGGACTTTGAGCTGCATTCGCTGACCAGGGTTTGAGTTCGTGGTTACTTCAGGTCAGCTGGGAAAAGGGACGGATGGAGGGAACGAGTTCCCCTGATCATCTCTGCAGGAACGGTGAGACAATTTATTCTGTGACCTGTGGAGGGTCACTGAGGTCAGGGGAGCTGTGGTCCGTTTTTTGTGATTCAGATGACGAGCAGAACAGATTCGTTTTTGGACTTTTGAACTCGTCGCTTGTGTGTAATGAGCAAGGTCAAAGGTCAGACAGATCAGCACTGAGTCACGCAGAAGGTTCCAGCTCCTCTGCTGCAGACGCTAACCTGAACCCTCGGCGGCAGCGCGATGATGTCGTCGTGCTTTTAAAAATGAAAGGCAGACTTGGTGAGAGACTCTGTGACAGGAAGCGTCATCGTCACACTGAAAAAGGTTTCGTTTTGTGCCTTGCAGAGTTTTATTTTGAAAAACAAAACCTCGTGCAGGTTGCTGTGGTGCGCGTGTCGCCCGTCTCCTGTCCTCCTGCTGCTGTTAGTCTCCTGAGGACTTCAAAGTGTCCTGAAGGTCAAACAGGAAGTGAGTGAAGCTAAAGGTCGACATCAGCAGGAAGCAGTCTGTCGTCAGCAGCAGAGTAAGAGCGCCTTTTCTTCCTGTGTGTGCGTACTGAGACCCGCTGTGAGGCGGTGAACGCTCATGTCTGATGCTGATGCTTGTGGCTGCGCCGCCTGTGGGTGTGATGGTGCTCACCTCGACGCCTAGCTCGCTGTTATCAGCCCTGCCTCTCTTTATTGGGGTCACTTGTTCCCTGAGTTTGTCCTGAAGGTGATGGTGTTCAGTCCGGAGGGAGGAGCAGCTGGACAGCATCAGGTGCAGCTGGGTGGAGGTGGCTCTCCTGCTGAGTGGGAGTGAGAGGAGAGCAGAGGCTGAACTGGGCCTCACTTCATCTAGATTCCTCCCTTTCTTGTCTCCTGCCGAGGAGGAGGGGCTGCCTTTAAGGCGGAGCTTCGTTTGTATTTGAAATGAAAGCCTGTCAGTGATTCACATTCTGATGTTTCAGGCTCCGCCCCCTGTGAGCATGTGACTGTTTAAAATGAAGTAAAAGAGGTCCTAAAATAAATGATGATGCTAATAAAGTTTTTAATGAACAGAAACGGATGACATCAGTGATGAGTGCAGCGAGCAGCGAGCGAGTCAGAGCCGACAGCTCTGTTGCTGTGGTTCTGTGTTGTGTGTCTGTGTTGCTGCTTGTCATTATTAAATCGTGAGCTCTTGCGTTTGGTCGGATGTTTCTGATCCTGAGTCTGTGCGGTTGCTCGGTAACGCCCTGCTGTGTGTTTCCAGCTCATGTCAGGTCAGTTGGTAGCCCCGCCCTCTGCTTGCCAATTTTTATTTATTTTTTTGTTGTTATTCGTTTGAAACCAAACAGAGGAGGAAGGACCTTCCTCTTCCTCACTTTTTAAATCTCTCCCTCCCCTCAGCGACTCCTCCTCCTGTAACTCCTCCTCCTCTTCTTCCTCCTTATGTTTGTGTTCAGCTCTGCAGTCACAGTTTGCACATGTGGGGCATTCAGGGCACTTTAGACCTGCAGGAAAACTCACGTCTTCTCTTCTCTCCTTTTTTTGTTTTTGAGCCTGTTTTTGAGGACGTTTGTTGAGGGCAGCGTTCAGGGTCGATGGGCTATCAGAGGAGCATGTGGCGCAGTCTGGCTGGAGGAGGAGGTGATGTAGCTGTGGTCAGGTGTTTCTGCTCAGAGGAGCAGGTGAAGATCTCCTTCAGGAGTGTGGAGGAGGATCGGCGGCTCAGACGAGTGTTTGTGCGCCGCTGGTTTGGTGAGTCGATGTCCGGCGGTCCCAGAAAGTCTCAGACTGTTTACCTGATGCAACAGTTTGAATGGAGGGAGGTCGCAGAGACTGTTTCTGGTGTCAGAGTCAAAGGTTTGTGTAAAGCTCATTAGTGTTAAAGCTGTGAGCAGATTGGATGACTTTTTCTTTTTTAAAACAAACACTTTTTTCTGCACAGGTGTTAAACGGAGCAGGTGAAAAGGTTTCAGGTGTTTTCAGCTCATTTCTCTGCTCTTTTGTTTAAATTTGTTCTCTGGTTTCAAACTTGGGTCAGGGGCATAGAAAAGCTGCACTTCCTCTTGGTCCAACGGCTGCAAAGGTCAAAGGTCAGCTCTGTGTGTGTGTGTGTGTGTGTGTGTGTGAGTGTGTGTGTGTGTATATATAAGTGCAGTCAGCGTCAGTCAGTCTCTTTAATACGACGTCAACACGTTAGCACGCTTAGCTCATTAACGTGTTGGTG
>VUQR01035825.1:11546-33890 GCA_015108515.1 Hemichromis elongatus
CTGATGTAGGATGTCAAACTTTTAAAGTGTGTCTGGGGGAAAACTTCAGAACACCATAGATGGGTTCTCCCATGGAGCTGGTTATGTTTAGAACAGGGATAGGCAACTCCAGGCCTCGAGGGCTGGTGTCCTGCAGGTTTTAGATGTGTCCTTGATCCAACACAGCTGATTCAAATGGCTAAATGACCTCCTCAACATGTCTTGAAGTTCTGCAGAGGCCTGGTAATGAACTAATCATTTGATTCAGGTGTGTTGACCCAGGGTGAAATCTAAAACCTGCAGGAAACTGGCCCTCGAGGCCTGGAGTTGCCTATCCCTGGTTTAGAACAATAAAACCAAGAAACAAAGTCATTATTGTTAAAGTGAATGGAGGATGTACATTTTTTCTCGTGAGATAAGCCAGAGACATTGACCAAATCTGTACTCTGAGTTGAGTTCTAGAAGTTGAACAAGGTGATATGAACAGTTTTTACTTCTGCAAACAGTTTTTCCCCCATGAATTGATGATGATTGGATTAATTAGATCAAGAAGGGCTTTGTCTCCATAGTTGGTGCAAGTTAGCTTATTGATGCAGTTTCCACATTGGCTGCTAAGTGGCAAGGTTTGCATCTATTAGCACAGATCCAAGGAACATATTAGGATATTTGCATGTCTTTTGTCTTGTATGGCATAATTCAGTAATCCTGCAGTAAGCGGTTTGATTGGAGTTCATTATCATGTTAAACTCATCTGGCTTAAGCATAACTGGAAATGGAAAAACAAGATGGGGTTTGTCCTGAACACTGTAATCTACTTGGGCTTACATTTTTAGGTTCTGTATTGACACACGGTAACCTCAGAACTGAACAGTTATCTAAATTGTGTACTTTGAATTTGGATGTGTTTAATTTGTCCTGATGCTTTGTTTGCCCGCTAAGACAATGAAAGTCTTGTTATGGTATTGCTATGCGTGTGAGGAGGACTGTTTGTTTGGATTTCTGTGTCATCACCCCTCCCATGGGGGATTGTAACAAGTCCTCTTCTGCATGGCTGCTTGGGTGCTCTGGACTGAAAAAGCAGCACAGTTGGTCTATCGTGAAGCTTTGTATGCAGATGAATCTGGTTAGTGTCTTTCACAGTGTCTAGTGTCTTTCACATGTTCACTGTGTATGTAAATCTCAAACTTGGGGCGTTTTCGCTGTATATAACATCTTTTTAATATTGTAAGTTAATGGTTTGATTCTTCCAACCAGATTGTGGGCTTCATTTGTTGTTGTAATTTGCATATAAATTGTTTATTTTGAAGTAGTCAAATATTCAGTCCGTTTTCTGGCCGATCACAGAGGGTTAAAAAAAATAGAAAATTAATTTAGAAGTAGGAATGCATTCTGGACATTTGACAATATGTTCTACAAAAGCTAATGGAAGTGTGTTTGTGTGAAGTAATGAGTGTTTGATTGCTCGTAAAACTGACACATACTTTTGTCCTCTTTGCAGCTGCTACAGCAGGCTGTGGAGAAGCGTAATGAAATAATTGCCAAACTCAGCTTCAACCTCCAGGAGGCACTGGCCAGCAGAGACCAGGTACAGGTGGAGGCACAGTCTCTTGCTGGGCAGCTTCAGGCACTAAAGAAGCAGCTCCGGCAGGTAAGTGCCATTCAAACCGAATGCGGCTGTGGCTGTTATTTGTGCTTCATTGCTCATGCACAACAACTGCTGCTTGAATGTTCTCTCGTCTGTCACACAGACCAGTGTAGAGTTTCTACGCATCAAAAATCTGTCAGGAGCTGAAGTCCTTAATATTCAGCAGCCTTACTATGGACCATCCTCCCAAGAGCCAAACATCAGTCATAAGGAAGTGACATCAGAGGGCTTGGGAAGTTCTGGCTCACAATCTGATGCTGAAGGCGAAACTGATGTAGAAACTGTTCTGTGCCAGCTGAGAGCTGAGCTGCAGGAAGAAAGAAAGAACAGCCAGCGAATATGTAGCGAACTAGCAGACGAGATGGAGAAAAACAAACACATGCTTTCTTTGCTGGAAACTGAAGAACAAGGAAGAGAAGAGGAGCGAAAGGAGAGGGAGGCAGAACTGCAAAACCTCCATATCCAGTTAAGCCAACTTCAAAGTCAGTGCCTTGAGATGCAACAATACAAAGAGGAGAAAGAGGTCCTCAACATAGAACTGCAGGAGCTCAAGAGAAGGCTTCAGGAGGAGGAAGATGCAGGAAAGAGATATACTGAGAAGCTTGCTAGCTCTGCCCTTTGTTTCCAGAGTTTTGAGGAGGAGATAAAAAGGCTCAAAGAGCAGCACAGAGAGGAGGTCGAGCAAGTCAGGCAGCTTTTGGAAGAGAGGGAGAAAGAACTAAAGTTTAAAGAGGAGGAGGTGATGGGAATCAAAGCGTCGAAGAATTGGCAGAACCAGGTAAAAGCCTGCGTTAGCTCTGATGAGACTGTCAGTATCGATGAGCCTAATGTGGAAAGTGGAGCTGAACAGGGCAGTATGAATGAATCGATGTCTGGAGATATTCTGATGGAGCGCTACTTGTCTTCAGCTCCCCTCACTCACTTGCAGTCTTCAGCAATAACTGAAAACCTTGACCAGTGCAGTCAGCTGGACATATCTGCAGACTGCAGGTGAGAGCAGCTTATATTGTTGCACCTACCAGATGTAGATATGACTTTCATCAGTTATCTTAGTTTATTTATTAATTCCCTTTGTCTTTGTGTCTTCTCAGTTTTGAGCTAAATAGTGATGTTTTTGGAGAAGAACTATTGTCAATTTCAAAACGTCTGAATGAAGAACACGACGACCGCCAAAACACCACCTCTAGTCTGCAGGACTCTCCAGCTGATGAGGCCAACCCTCAGTGGCTTCACAACTCCGCTTCTGGTAGGCTGGAAATGAGTAACATGTCCGAGCAGCAGTCTGAGGACACTGACTTGGAAAAAGAACTGCTGAGTCAGCAGTGTGAGGAGCTCCGTGAGGAGCTGGCCCTTAAGGAGAGGGATCTAAATGTGCTAAAGGAGGAAGTAATCAAGAGTGCAGAGGAGCTTGAGGAGGCAAGGAGCAGGTAATAGCATTTATCAAATGACTAATTCTAGGTCCTTTTAAAAACAACTTTGTGCTCTATACCTAGCAACATTAAATTATATACCTCTATTAATTTTTATTAATAATATATATTTATCTCAAGGAGAATGATGTTAAATGTCCACAACAGAAAAGGCATTTCTAAGAAATAAATCACTAGTTTAAAATAAACATTTTTTTTTTTAACATTAACATTTTTTTAATTATCTGTCTGTTTAGGTGGGCTCAAGTAACAGAAGAGCTTAGGGAAACTCTCCAGGAGCTTGAAAAAGAAAAGGAGACAAGAAGGCAATTTGAGGAGGAGATGAACTTGAAAGGCCACGAACAAGACAGCCTTAGGAGCAAACTCTGTGCCTTATCAGAAGAAAGGGAGCAGGAGAATGTAGTAATGTTGACGGTAAAGGAAGCTGAAATCTCTGCTGAAACTTCCCTCGTCATATCTGGTACCTTTCCATCATATGAGGATGAAAAACTGGTAGGGGAACTAAAGGAGGAGGAAACTGCACTCCAGTCTCATCAAAAACAGCAGGAGCTGCTCATATCATCTCTGCAGGAGATGAAGCAAACTGCAGACTCGGAGAGCACAGAATTCAGAGATGACAGCCAGCTGCAAACACTAAAGGTATGCCAGTATCATAAGTTTACAATAATTGCAGTACATTCAAATATGATGATAATAATAGGTTTCTGAACAATTAGATTTTTTTTTTTAACAAAGTTGGAATGGTGGAGCTGATGCAGTAGTCATATTTGTACTAAGACATCAAATTGGAGGTTTTGAATTGTTAAGAAAATTATTGTATAAATAATCAAAACCATTTTCCTGGCTTCCTTTTCTTAAGGCCAGCTATGAGCATCTCATGTCACTACTCGAGGAGACAAAAACTGAGCACAAAACTGCATCGACACTGTTGAGTCAAAGGACTACAGAGCTCGATACAGTTTTAAAGGAGCTTGAAACAACACATGTGCATATTTTAAGTGTCCAAATGGAGGTGGAGAGGCTGGAGAAGGAGCTGCAGCAGAGCCTCGATAGTCTGCACTATGCTGAAAAAGAGAAGCATGAGCTAGAGTCTCAGATCGCCTGTCTGAGAGAGAAACTTACTACTTCGGAAGAGGATCGGGCTCAGGCTATGAAGGAGAGGGATGAGCACAGCAGAAGAGAAGAAGAGATGGATGAACAGATTAAAAAAATGGAACAAGTACTAGAGGAGGAACTCGAACAGTTTGAGAAGCTGCTTAAAGCCAAGGATGTTGAGGTGAGAGATTATGTAATGCCATACTTGCAAGCCAGTTTGAAATGCTAATGTGCAGTTTTTTTAACATATGAAATCATCTTCACAGTTGGCTGAAGTGAAGGAGAAATGGGAAGAGGAGAGGCTGGAAAAGGACAAGGAGATTTTTGATGTAAGACATCTGTTGGAGGAGCAAATGAAGGAGAAAATAGACGAGGTGAAGGCTCTCCGGGAGAAGCAGGCACAGGCTGTGGAGGAGGCTACAGAAAAGCTGAAGGCAACTCATCAGCAGGAGATAAAAGATCTGATGGAGAAACATCAGCAGGAGGTGTGATTCACAAACTGTTGATTTGTAATGGAGTCAGATTAAATGTTAATTTTAGTAGCAAGCAATGATAAATATAATCTGCACGACTCTTTAGATTTCTGACTTAAATACTCGCCTGGAGACGGAGCTGCTGAAGCAGCGAGCTAGTATGGAGGAAGAACAGAAGCAACAGATCAGTCTAATCAAACAGGTATCAGAGTAATTCACTCATTCACTGGAGTGAGGACTCCGTTCACTAATATTGCCGTTTTAGCTTTTTCTGGCTGTTCTTTTGTGACAGGTAACTGAACGGGAGCATGAGCGGATGATCTCAGAGCTTAGTGCCAAACACAATGAGGTTGTCAGTCAGCTGAGGACAGAGGTTTCTTTGGAGCTGAGAGAGAGCATGGAGGCCGCTCACCAGGCTGAACTGCAGCAGGTTCAGGTATATTATATGCAAATGCACAAGCAGTAACATACATTATTTTAGTCAGCCTCTTGATTTTGTAAAATATTCCAAAATCAGTGAAATGTATTGTTGTCCTCTTAAATACACACTTTCATTTATCATGTCATTATGTTTTTATTCTTCTAGGCTCAAAAGGCTGTTGAGCTTGAAGCTTTGCGTCTGAGCCTAACCACAGTCCACAAGTCTCATCTTGAGCACTCTCAAAAAAACGTGGAACAGGAGCAGATGTCTGCCCTCATCAAGGTCCAGGCCTCTATGCAGGAGAAATTTCACAAAGAAATTGCTCTTCTGCAGGCTTGCCATCAGTCGGAGGTGGAACAGATCAAGAGGAAGAACCAGGAGCAGCAGGAGAGGCTGCTTGAGCTACACCTACAAGACATGGGTGATTACACACAAATTCACCTCAACTGCTCAATAATAAGTCTTTGAGTAAAAGAGATTTAATCCTCCAGTTTCTAAAGAGTCATTTCTGTGTGTTCAGAAGAGTTGAAGGAGCAGAGCAAGACTCGTGTTGCTGAGGAAAAGGCTTTGTTGGATGAAAAACAAGCCAAAGAAATACAGGTCAAACTTCATTATATTTGTATTGAAAAGCTGCATTTTATCCAATAATTAAAAAAAAATTGCTGTGGCTTTTAAAATCATGGACTCTCTTGTAATTGTGCATTATTATATTTTACTCCATTTTGGTTATGTTTTGTTATTTTATTTTTTTCCCCTTCAGGATCTAAGATTAAAGTGGCAGAAAGATGCTGAATCCACGCAGGCAAGCTTTCAAACGTCCCTTTCGGAGATCCAGAACAGCCTCTGTGCTACCCAGGCTGAACTCACCAGCACTCAGGCCTCCTTTGCTAAAGCGCAGGAAGCTGTGTCCCAGAAACAGTCAGAGGTACATCAGACACAAGCCAGGCTGGAGGAGCTACAAACCTCCAGTAAAGAACAGAACCAAAACCTAGAGGAGCTGAAACAAACCTTGGCTGAGAGAGATGCTGCTGTCTGTGAGTCCTTTTACTATCCCCGTATTCCTCTACAGTACACACTTCCAAAAAGGCTGCACAGTCCTCAAAATCTATGATTTGAATTTGTGTATTACATTAAAATATGCATAGTAATGATGAGTGATGCTGACTCTGTTTCGGTTGTTGTGTTGTAAAAGGTTCCCTGGAGGAGGAAATTTCTTCTCATAAGACACTGCTGCAGGAGAAGGAGCAGCAAGCCCTCCACTTACAGGAGAAAGAACAGCAACTGCAGCAAGAGGTCAGTTTACTGACATGTTTCTGGCATGTCCCAGGTCAGTTACACAAAGTCTGGTAAAAATGTATTCAAGCACCAAAGGGTTGCCTTGTAGTTTGTACTACTGGACTACTGTAACCCTAAATATGCATTTTATCAGCAGCCTTCTAAGTCTTATGTCATAGTAAAAAGAACAATTCTATTTTTCATTATCCAGAAGTTTTAAACACTAACTTGTTAGAATAATAATTACTTACTAAAACATACTGACATCTTACAGGGCTCTAGAGTGCGACCAATTTGGTCGCAAATGTGACAAAATTTTTCAGTTGTGGGACTAAAAATAAAAAAATACTAGGTCGCACCGGTGTGATAACCATGATAAAATCCCCGTTCATGCACAGCTCTCTCTCTGTGTACTTCAAGAATAGTTTCCCATGTCAAACCTCTGTTTTCTGCATTAGTCATTTGCTTATTACTCACCAGTCTGTCGTTGTTTACAGCGCTGTCGGCCGCTGTCTTTTTTTCTGTTGTTCAGTACTGAAGAAATTTATATTTTTTAAAATATGCAAAATTGCAGAATATTTTTAAGGTTATCTGCTATAAAAAGCCAGGCCAGGAAAATCTTCTTATTTTTTTGTGTTTTATCCTCAGTTACTGTGACACAAAGGCATCTGCTGTGATGCTCATACCTCTGAAGTCTCACATGTATGAGTGTTGATAAATGATTAGAATAATATTTCTGACTGTCTGAGGCAAAATTTAATCAATCGGGACCAGCCCTAGTGAGTAGCCTAGGCCCAATAGAAGTGGATGTAGCTGTGGGTAATAAGAAAAGATGAAAAGAACTATTGATAACTTTTTTGTTAAGGCCTGATCCGTCTGAAATTCATAGCCAGTGCTCTGACACAAAGCCATCAATCTTTGAATGCTGCAAAAGCACAGTGTATCCAGAAAACACATTATGTGTCGCCATAAATGCACTGCCCAAGTGTCCCCTCTCCCCACTGCCTTATAGCGGCAGGCAGCAGCAAACAGGTCGTCAGAGGAGGCCGAGATGATGATTAAGTTTAACATTGTTTACAACATTGCCAAAGAGTGCCAAAGCACTTTAAGCACAAGCACTTTTTCAGTAACTTATCTTTCATGTAGAACAGCACCGTTCAAACAGCACCAAATAAAGAAAATACGTTTTGACAAGTTTGTTAGTTAATCATTTATAAATCAATATTGTCTGTATGGACAGCAATCCCACCCCCCCCCAAAAAAGTGCACATGTAAAACTGCGGTGTTAAGTGATGCGGTTAAAAAAACAATAATTTGGGTGTGCAACCAAGGCAAAAAGTTAGTCTAGAGCCCTGTCTTAAAAACCTGATGGATCATTTTTGAATTTCATAAAAACATTTTTCCAAATTTTGCTACCAGATTTCACAGCTGCAGGAGGCGAAGACCTTGCTCAAACAGAGCTCCGATCAGGAACTCAGTCAGCTGTGGACCCAGCTGGAGAGCATGAGGACTAGTCGTCAGGAGTTGGGTGGTATGAATAAGCCTGCCAGGATAAAGCTTCTCATACATTTGATTTTTTTTTTTTTTTTTTTTTTTACATTCTAAGAAATGCAAAGCCTGTGCGTAGAGATGGAATGACATAGGAATGGAAATTAGTAATGAAAGTAATATATAATATATATCAGAATATTTTCATTTATTGCTCTGACCTTTTCCTTTCTGCTTTATTGTTTTACAGAGCTTAAGGAGCAGCTGCTTGCACGCTCATCTCGAGTTGAGGACATTGAACGCCTAAAGATGGAGTTTAATGAACAGAAACGAGAAATTAAAGAGCAAAACGAGGCTGAGCTGGAAAGCCTGAGGAGGTACGGTATAATCAAGCTCTGGAAACACACGTTCTTGTTGCATTTATTCCTGAATATTAACATTTAGCACAGTGAATGGAGGTCTGAATTATGGGTTTCTTTAAATTGAGCCTAATTTCCCTTCTTGATCATGTTTTACCCTCATCCTGCTTTAGGTATTTTGAGAAGCGGTTGCATGCAACAGAGGAGAGTTACAAAGAGGAAATTGCTCTGCTTCAGCTAAAGCTGGTAGAAGGTGCCTTGGAGGACTCTCTCCTTAAAATTACAGATGACAGGTATTTCACTTTATCTGGATATAAAAATAAGGTTCATGCTCTGCAGTTTTGCAGAAGTGTTTTTGTGAAGATTTACGTTTTTGGTCTCTGCTTCAGTGCTCTGTCTCAGTGTCAAGGTGAAGGGGATAAAGATGTTTTGGCTGATACTGTTAAGCTGGAGAAACAGAGGGTAAGAGATGCAGATGTTAAATGGGCGCTGCTGTCAGTTACACTTAATATGTATCAACTTAAAATGTAACTGATTGAGAGGCTGCTTTGTTTCCTGTGCCTTATCCAGGAAATGCTTGACAGTTTGACACTTCAGCTTGAGGCGAAACACACAATGGACCTTTCTAATCTGCGATCCTCTTTGACGCTTTCCTTTGAGGAAGAGGTCCAGAAGGTCAGACACCAACTTATATTTTCAGCCTTTTATTAAATTGATATCATACTAAAATGTAAATGCTCATTGTCACTCAGTGTTTTAATTTTTGGTTCACTTGCTGTATATTGTAACTTGTACATCAGGTGCGCACAGATCTCACTGATCATTACTATGAAGAGCTGCAGGAGATGAAAACTCGTCACGCTCTAGACCTTGAGCAACTGAGAGCCAAACTTTCTGACAGACATCTCCAAGGTCCTTCACATACTTTTATTTTAGTCATTTATTTTTATATTTTGTGTGTGTGTTGCAAAATGAATGAACTTGAATATCTTTGCTGTAGAGCTCACCAGAGTCCATTTGGAGGCAGCGATGCAGGTTGAGGTGAGAAGAAGGCTTAATAATATAGATGACACATTTGAGTTTACATTGTTTGTCCCATAATCTGAATGTTTCTGTTATTATAATTAGGCTGAGGTGGAACACAGGGTATGGTCTCACACTGAGGAGCTGCAAACAGCGACGACTGTCATTTACAATCTGGAGAACAGAGTGGCTGCCCTTACTGAGCAGCATGATGCTGAGATCCAGAACATGCAGAAGGTATTTCTGTAATCCTTCATACAAGAAACTATCCTACACAGTAAAAACAGAAAACTGGGCAGCATGTGGTGTAGTTACATGAAAATACTGATTTCATAATATAGTGACAAGCTTTGGTTTAGTAACAGCTATTTAATATGTTCCATCAAAATACTGCAGATGAAACAAGAGTTTGCTGAGCAGCTTGTCTGTCTTGAGGAAGCTCTTGAACTAGAGAGGAATCAAGCACAGAAGAATATGAACAAGCTGAAAGAAGAGCTGCAAGAGAAGTATGAATCCGAGATCTCTGTCCTGAGGTCACACCATGATGAGATGGCAAAGGAGCAGGCACGGCTTGAAAAAGCACTTCTTGTGGAGAAGGAGAAGTTGAAGTCTCTTCAGGATGCGCTGGAAAATAATGAGAGTAAGACTCTCCAGGACTCACATAATTTTTATTTCTTTATTTTTTTACATAAAAATTTGGGTGAATTGCATCTTCTAGCCAGATCTCATGTTTTGGAAATTGTATACAGAATTGACCTTTTGGTTCACCATCAGTTTTTTATGTCTGCCTTCTAGGTCAACAGGTTCTGTTGTTGAAACAGAAAGCGGAGGCCCATGATGCAGAGCTGCAAAAGGCGAAGGACTGCATGCCTGTAGAATTCAAAGAGCTACTTCATGAGCAAGTTGAGATGCAGCTCTCCCAGGCCAAAGAGAGGTGAGCTCAAGAGTGTTGATTGTTGCTGAAATTGTATAATCCAGAATGTATTAACTGGAACAGGTGATTATACTGATTGTGTATGAGTTTATTCTCATTTACTAATGATTATAATCAGTGAGAAATGACCTCAAACAATTGTAAAGGCTGTATTTCAAGAAAACTTTGAGTACAATATTTTACAGACCGTAAGGCACACCGGATTATAAGGCGCATTAAGCGAAATAAGCAGTCAGATAAGTCAAACTTTATTCAGCTCATTCACAATAACTCTCGGAGATATTTTAACTTGGGTTGAGCTTTTTAACCAGCTGCCAAAGGCCCTGCTTGTTTTAACTGCATAAGTAATTTGAATTCACCATTTGCACAGTACAACCAGGAAGTGCTCCAGCGGCGTATGGTGGACTGATTTGTTTATCTGGGGTCACACGTCACCAGCTGCTTTAATGCAACAAGCTTATTTCCACCTTGAGCGGGAAGAGTTTTCTTGTTTGTTGGATGCTGTTACAATGACTCCCTTTTTAGATACTAAAGTGTATCTGAGGCTGACACATGGCTCCAAGACATGCCCAGGCTTGTCTCGCCATTATACCAGAGGGACCGTCAATGCATATGGTTGCTACAGTAATGAAATTGCAGCATTTCTGGCATGGCATTATTTGACGATTTGATATGGCACAGCCTTGCATACCACTGTCAGTGTAATACTTCACCTCTATAGGTGAAGGTAAACTGCAATGAAATGTACACTCAATAAAATTAAAAACACGAAACTTCAATTTCTCTTGC
This sequence comes from Hemichromis elongatus, assembly GCA_015108515.1. NCBI lineage: Eukaryota > Metazoa > Chordata > Actinopteri > Cichliformes > Cichlidae > Hemichromis > Hemichromis elongatus. The sequence goes on from VUQR01035825.1 coordinate 22,458, forward strand.
TGCTGTGAGGGTCTGTAAACCTAATGCATAGCATTAACTAATGCCACATTGTAAAAATTCAGAAACTGAAACATGGTATTTGAATGTCTCAGTTACTATTCAAACCTGTTATCTTCTTGGATACTTTTTCATGTCTTTATTCAGGTTCCAAGAGGAAAAGGCAGCGATAGAGCAGCGTTTAATCGAGAGATATGAAGTGTCTGTTTCAGAGCTGAAGGACAAATATGAAGCTGAGTTGGAACATGAGAGGGCAACGCTACTGAACAAACACTCCAAAGAAATAGACGCACTCAATGCCAAACACAAAGCAGAGCTAGATTCACTCTGTGCCTGTCACAAAGATCAGCTTGCAACTAAAACAGCCGAGCTTGAATCTCAGCATAATGCAGAGCTTGTTGCCTTGGAAGCATCCCTCAGGTCCAAACTAAAGGAAGACTTTGAACGTCTTGAAGAGACTAATCGTGTTAAGTTGGAGGCTTTGGAAGCTGAATTGGCTCTTAAACACCAGGAGGAGAAAGATGAACTAGAAAAGAGGATGCTGAGTAACATGGATACTTTGGAGGCCACCTACCTGAAGGAAGTGCAAGTAAGGCAATAGAAGCCACAGGCAGTTTCTCAGTTTGTATGTGCTTTTTAATGTCTCGCTCCTTTACAATCACAGACCCTACGTGACGAAATGGCTCAGCTTGAGGAGAAACATCGCAAAGACCTGATTTTGGTGAATTCAGAAAATAAGCAGTTAATGGAACGTCATACTGCAGAGCAGCTGTCCATCAGGGAGGAGCTGAGGAAAGAACTGGCTCATGTACACATAGAGAAGTTTAAAGCCATGGCAGCTGAGCTCAGCCATGTTCACAAAGTGAGAAATGAAGAGGAGTGATTGCCTCCCTGTCAAACAAAAATACCAAAAATAACTTTTAGCAAAACAATAACTTATTTTTATGTTGTATTTTTACAGTCTGAACTGGCTGCTCAAAAAGAAGCCTTGGATACTGAACACTGCAAGGCCCTGGAAACACTCAAGAACCAGGTACATGCCCAGTTATTTTGATAACTACATCATGTTTGTTTTACAAGTGTCTTAAAGCAATAATACTGAGTAGCATCTCATTACTAGGCAGGTTTTAATGTCACAACAATCAGTATATATTTGCAGATTTCCTTTACTTTTTAATGCAAATACCTCTGAAAAAGATGTGTAACTATGACAAACAGATGGTCTCTGCCTAAAAATCTTATGTGGTTTTTGGCAGTTATTCATAGCTGGAAGACATTAAAACTTTATAAAACTGATATGTTATAATCCAAAATTAACGCTCTTTGCAGCCACGTTTGCTCAGCTGGATAATCAATTTTGACTTGATTATCTGATTAACTCAGTCTTGTACATTAAGTACCAGGAGAGTCTAAATCGGACTTAATTTGTTTCTGTATCTTTTGCAGGTTTTAGAGCTTGAGCAGCAACACAGCACTGCTCTTCAGGAGCTCTCGCAAACCTACACTGCTGAAAAAGAGCATCTAACCAAACAGCACCAAGTCCAGCTGCAGGTGTGTGTGTGTCACAGTCTGCCATAAATCCTTTTCTTTTTTTTTTTAAACATGAATTAACATCCCGTTCTCTAAATTCAGAGTTGTTTTAATGGTTACCCGTCAGTTCTTGTCTCAGTGGCTCTAAAAGCCCATTAGTGAAGGGACTACACTCAATTATTGTTGATCCTTCATAATGGTCTATTTGTGTGTAGCGGCACAGAGTAATTATTTAGAATTTGTTTTCTCTGAATAACTAACATTTTGACCTTCTGTCTAACTGAGTATTGTGGTATTAAATAAACGTGTGTCTGCTGTAGGAGCTGAAGGGAGTCTCTGCACGGGAACTAGAGGCATGTCGCAGGGAGCTTGAAGAAGCATCGTCAAGGCAAAGACAGCACTTCCTAGAAGAAGTGGAGCTCCTCAAAGTCCAATCAGAAGAGCGGCTGCAGGACAGGATTAATCAACTAAAGGTAAGGAGGGAAACAAAAAAATCCCCTCCTTGGGATAGATGAAACAGGACTAGAAGTATCCTTTCAAGTAAGATCTTTATTAATGCTGAACACCTTTTGAGGTAGCCATGTTTCTCCATATAAGCAGTTCATTTGAAAATACATTGATATTCCCTATATATTTGTTTCCTTATTTAACTCATTCCAAACATTATTATGCAATAGCTCTGGATTATTTGGAGCGTGTGTGTGTGATGCCATTGGCCTCTCTAAGCTACAGCTGCACCAGTTCGTTCTCAGGGATGGTTTTTTTTCCTGTTGGACTCTATCCCACTGGGGCTTTATCCAAACCCGGTTTTCTCATAATCCCTCCGTCATATATGTACAAGTGTTTATGTCCGTCTGCCCCTCTGTTCTCTGAATGTGTGTGCTGATGGGTCGTGCATGTGTTTGTGTTGCTGCCATCTGAACAGTGGCTAAATGGGATGGATCTAAGCTTTTTATCCCCTGATGCAGAAGGCTTTAAGGATGAAGGTTTTTTTTTTTTTTCTCCCCTCCCCTCCCTCCAGACTTTTTGCGTTTTACCATCTGAAATGTGGAAGCCAGTTGTCAGCTATAATCCAGTCAGTCCAAAGATCTCTGGAATGAATAAACCTACTGTATACTTAAGCTGTTGCTCTACGTTTTTTGAATTAATCTATACACATCATTGTTTTCTTTGAAGACGGAATTTGAAGAGCAGAAGGAGGCGGAGCTTAAAAACGTAAGGCGGAGCTTCACATCTGAACAAGAGGAAAAAGAGCGGAGCTACACAGAGAAAATGAGCCAACTCACTGCCCAGCTGCAGCAACTAGATGCTGTGGTGGCCCAGGTACCAGTCATGCATATATACGCATATAAATATCTCTGTGGAGTCTTGACTTGTATAGACTGACAACAGCTATTTTACTTAGGGGGGGTAATACAAGACTATTTGGGCAAAGTAGACAGAAAAATTTTGTATTTTGACCCAAGTGAGGGTATTTTTTTTTTCCAGAATAAGGCAGGTAAGGTTAAAAGCATTAGTTAAATAATCAATTGGTAGAGCAAAAGAAAAACAATTGTACTGCACTTGCTTTGTTTGTTTATTTGTTTTTTGTTTGTTTTTAGTAAAGCAAGGATTCAATTTCACCGTGATCTTTTGAAAATTACTTTTTTCTCACATTTCCGTAACCTCATTTGGAGAGTTACAAACATGCACAGCAGACAATAATATTAGTAATAATAAATCATCTCCTTGCACATAACTATTTGTTTTGTGGTTTGTAATTTTTTCTCACCCACTGATTTTTCATTTGATTGGTCTTAGTTTTATGTTCTAGGGTGGTAACAAGGCACTTGCAATATTACCTGCATTGATAGTTCATAAAACCTGCAGTCCTGTTCTTGGATTTCACAAACTGATCAGTCTCATGACTGATTGGTGTTTGCATATATTTGTTTCCATGGTACCTATCTAGCTTGACTCTTTGTAGTGAGATATTAACAGACGGCCGCACTTGTGTCCCTCACGAGGTTAAAAAGGAGCGCTTAAGAGGTTGGGAGGGTAATGTTGTCATGGCTACAGCATTGTTTTGTTGAGGCAGGTGGCTGCATGCAGTTGTGGGAGGGAGCAGGGGGGGAAAAGGGAGGGAAAACATGGTGAAAGCTGAGGGAGAGATCGAAGAGGCTGAGGAAGGAAAGGTAAGGACGCTTACAACAGATCTGGAAGAAAACTCTTGCAGCTTTTGAATGTTTGACGTTCTGAAGTGGGATTTTTCTCACCGTACTTGCTTAGTATTTAACATCACACACCCTGGATATTATGTACTTTAAACTGAGGAGGGTCTTTCTCTTTAAAGTCTGTATTCAATATATTTACAATCAACAGCTGGTTTTTATTGCTTTTTGAGCCTTGTAAATTCCTTCTGTGTTATGCTTCTGGATCTGTGGATTTGTTTTCCCATTTTCCTTGTTAAGACCCAGATGCTTTGATCAGAGAGACTTGGATGGCAGTAAACCAACATTTCAGTGTTTTCTTCTTTCTTTTTTTTTATGTTTTGGGTTTAGAGGTCCTGCCCTTTTATTTTCAGTCTGTTACTTCTGTCCTCTCTGCGTTTCAGCTGCATACAGGTTTTAAACAAGCCATGGCATAGGTGAGGAACTACAGGTTGGTCACAAGCATGAGGAGAATTAACAAGATATTCTTGTTTTTAACAGCTCCGGGCAGAGGTCAGGTGCCTACAGGGAGAGCTGGAAGGAAAACGTGCTGAGATGGAGACCATGGACACACTCCTTCAACGAAGGGAGCGAGAGACACAGGAGGGAGGGAACCTTCTCAAGATGCTCACTGATGACTTACAGACAGCTAAAGAAGAAAGGTGTGCATTTAATTGTGTAGTTAATATTTATTATAATCGTATTTTAAGCAGCAGGTCTAAGCTTTCGCACATCCTGAATGTTCTCGTTTCTGTGTGTCTGTTATCCCAGATGCAAATTACACCGTACAAATGAGAAGCTGAGGCAGGTGCTGATTGAGATGCTCCGCAGCATCATCGCAACAGAAGAACTGATTGGACAAAAGATCAGTGCCCGAGCCAAAACATCTGAGCAGGCAACTCACCCAAGGAGCTCAAGTGTGAATAAAGAGGCACAAGAATCAGGTCTGACTGATCTATTCTATAGTTTAACAAAAATGGTAGTTTTTTTATTTATTTATTTATTTTTGTAGGGGATAGATTTGATTAACTGAAAATTGTTTTATTTCTAAAGGAACCAATTCGGATTCTTTTTAGTGTAATTCATATGAGAATTGGTTAAAAACACTTAATTTGCTCTTTTGTAGGTATTTCTGTTGCAGACCTGTCATCAGAGGAATTGGAGCTCACCCAGCTGCTCTGTGAGAGTCTCCTGGTTTCAGATGGTGAGATCAGTCCTGGTGGAGAAGACACAGCTCTAGGTGCTTGCAGCAGACTTCGACATACAGTGGACACACTGCTAGAGCTGCTCAACCAAGCCAATACGCAGGTAAAGGAAGTATAGATGCTCCTGAGTCCTCATAATTTTTCATTTTCCTATTTTACAGCCTTGCTAGGTGTGTGATCATTTTGTGCTTGTCATTTCTCCAGCTGGAGCAGACTCACAGTGTTCATCTTTCTCTGGAGGAAAAATTTTCTAAAGGCAGAGAAGACTCTACACAACTCCTTGAACAGCACAAGCGTCTAATGGAGCAGCTTGATCAGGAGGCCAAGCTTAAGAGTCAGCTCCAGGTGGAGCTTCACAAGGCAGAAGGTGATCACTGTCTTTGTTTGGCATACTGCTGCTGTCTTCTAATTATGTTTCAGATTTAGCACTTGCACCACAGTTGAACAGTTCTGCCGTTTGTAACACTCGGATGCTTTTGAGGTTGTTCCCTGTTTAAATAAATCGTATACCTTTTGCATGCATGTCTTCAGGTCTTCTTGAAGGCTACATGGCTGAAAAAGCAGCTCTAGAGGAGTCGCTACAGCAGAAGGAGACTCAAGAGGAGAGGCTTGTGGAGGAGCTAGAGGACCTGAAGGTGAAGCTACACCAGATGGAGGGCCTTACTGCAGAGCTGGACACCCTCAGAGTGAAGCATCATGAGCTCACTGAGGAGCACGCCATCCTCCTGCGACAGAAGGAGCATCTGTCTGCTGGACTTGGGGAGAGGGAGAAAGGTTAGCAGAGGAAGAACAAAAAAATTAAATTATTTGTCTGCATGAAATGCTACATGACCTCTTTGGTGAGTTTGACCATGTGCTTATATAATGTCTGTGCTCAGACGTGTCTTCTCTCCGTAGGCCATTGGCTCAATTTAGATCCTGACGCAGGTTTGTGGGTCAGAGTGGAGTATGAGTGTGTGTATGTATGTGAGAGAGAAGGGGGTGGGGATGAATATGCAGTGCAGTTGCAGTGCTGTGAGGTTGCTTTTTGTAATATTGCAATTACCAGTAGCATGTGGCAAAGCATCTTGGAGTGCTGTCATTTGCTGTTCTTTTTCTTAAGGCAGATAATGCAGAATTGTCAGTATTTAACCTCACTCATATTCTACCTCTGCTCTAAAAAATAAGAAATTCCTCTTTGTTTTAATGCAGTTGAATACAATTTTACTGTCCTTCCTCTTCTTATTTTTCAAGCTTTGTTGGCAGAGACGGATCGCTTGTCCCAAGATAGGCTGGACTTGCAGCGGCAGGCAGAGAAGGACCACCGCTCCCTGTCCCTTCGTCTCCGAACTCTGGAGAGAGAGCTTGAGGAGCAGGAAACCAGGGGCCTGGAGACAGAGCTGCACCACAAGACCCACACTGAAGACCTCAACCAGCGTGTCCAAGCACTAGAGAAGCAGCTAAAACATGACAGGCAGTTTATCGAGGTGAGGTTTGACAAATTAAACTGGTGTGTAGTCTTTGCATTTGGATATTATGGATTCTTCTTGATTGTTTTTCCAAGGTTTTAAAGTGTCAGACCAAGTTGGCGCTCAATGCAGTGGACAGTCTTACACTGAATTTGTTGCCGTCCACTATAGGAGCAAGCTGTGGAACGTGAACACGAGCGGGATGAGTTCCAGCAGGAGATCCGCAGGCTTGAGTCCCAGCTCAGACAGACTGCTAGTGGGGATAATAAAGGATACCAGGTGATGCACTTTAACTTAACTCTGTGTGTCTGTAAATATTACAGCCTTTATTTATCAGCCTGTGATTTGGTCACAAAGCACCCCTAAAATCCAAGGGGGTAGGATGTTGACGATTTGTGCAATGTTTTTATGATTGAAACACAGGTTAAAGTATTTCAATGCTCTGATTTATGTCTACACGTGAAGCACGATATTTTACCAGACTTTGTTAGACAAAGTGTTTCTGTTCCTAGTGTGTTGCATTTGTAGTTAATGCGTTTGGTGTGATTACCGTTTGCAAGTTAGCTGAGGAGTACAGATTGTTAGTGATGTTGAAGTGATGAATGTGGTGTTTGCCAATGAGCCTGACTATTGCCATGTGTTTATCCCTGTGCTGAATGGATTGCTGTAGTTTGAGGACTTGGTTCTGCAGGTATGAAATCTAACTCTAGCATGCTTGTCTTAGCTGTCTGTCATGCATGGTGTGTGGTTTGCATCATCTTTTTTTGTAGTGCTTATGTACTCGTTATAGGTTCTGCATTCATTAGTATTTAATAGTCCATTTGCTAATATTCATTTGCATCTTTTTCACATGTGATCAGTCTTTTATCTTCATGTTGCTGCTCTCTAAAATGGCTTAAATTCAGTGTCCCTACCAGTGGCTGCAGATCTGGATTGGCTGTGTTTGTTTGTTTTTAAAGCATCATATCATGTAGTTGTTTTTTTTTTTTTGTTGCTTGTTTTAAAATTGCAGTTTTCCATCTTAAAACCCTGGAAACTGAATCAATCTTTCTGCCTCTGCAGGTGGAGAGTCTGCAGGCTGTTATCAAAGATAAGACCGAAGACTATTCTTCTTTGCTTGCAACCTGTCAGCAAGCCCAGCGCGATCTTTCAGAACGCAATGAGGAGATAGACAAGCTGGCCGGTCGAATCAGGGAGTTGGAGCAAGCGCTGCTCAACAGTGTAGAGAGTAAAAGATGCGTCAGTCAACTGGAACAAGAACTTCAAAAAGCGAAGCTAAGAGAGCAGGAGCTAACACAAGTAAGAGCAAAGTTCACTGTTTCAGTTCAGGTGGAGTGTCGGTGTGGATCCTCCCTCAAGAGTTAACTGATGCTCTCGCTCTCTTTGTCAGGATAAACAGGCACTAGAGCAGCAGCAGCTGTCCAGCAGGCTTCAGATCTCAGCCCTGCAGTCCAGACTGGATGAGATGAGACACTGTTACCATGACAATGTGCATGACCCCACCCAGGAGCTTAAAGATGCCCTAGACACTGCTCAACAGACTCTACAGAGCAAAGAGCAGGAGGTCTGTTAGGTTTTACGTAAAGCTAGTGTATGGTAGCTAAGAAGATTTTCAGCTGATGTGTGGTGGTTGATGTTGTTTCACACATTTTGCTGTGCTGCCACCTTTTGGTTGAAAACATGTTTGTGATGTCTATCTTTTAAAACTTTCAGTCTGATTAGTAATCAGCAAAATCTACTTTGTAGTATTCACTACAGAAGACCTTGTTGCAAATGCGGAGCTTGAAACTTGTATTTTGGTTTTGATTTAAGAAGTTACGTTGCATTTCTTAGGTTGAGTCTCTGCTTGATCATCTGGAGGCCGTGCAGAGAGACTTTGATATAAAGGAAGCTGAAGTAAAACACCTCACACTACAACTGGAGCTGCTGACCAATTCCAATGCAGCGCATGTTAATGAGCTCCAAGAGCAAATTACTGCCCTGAAGGTAAGAAGTGGGATGTGTTTCTCAGATGACTAAACATGTTCAACATTTGTACTTTTATGTGAAACCATGACTGCAACAAAGAATACGTATTGCCTTAATTATGTCATCTCAGCTTTTAAAGAATTTTCGCTTTTTTTGTGAGTCTCTTCCCTTCCTGCAGCTACTTTACTACAGCCTTAGCTAGCTTGCACTCTTCATGGCTGCTAAAAGTAAGATGATTACTTCTGGCATTCACTTTTCTGTTGCTACATCAGTCTGCTAGGTCAGACTGCTACACCCAAACAAAGACTGACTGCACCTTTTTAAAATGTGACTGAGTAAAGCTGTGGAGATGCGCCACAGTTTTATCTGCTGCTTCTTTGCTCTGAGCTAACACTGGCAGTTTGCTTGAAATGCACTACTGTGCCCTGTACCTTGATTCACAATTTTTTACAGTTTTAAAATGGCTAATTAAGACTTCTATATTTGTGTATATATAAATGGAGGCTATGGTGGCTAGCTACAAAGCTATGATTACAATAATATAAACACAGTGAAGCTGGAGGCTGACAGTGATGACTGACGTTTCTGTTTCACATTTACAAGAGATTACAGATTTTTTTTTTTCTGGTTTTGCAGCAGATATTTTTTTTCTCTATTTAATATTGCCTTCAGTTACTATCATTATGTTTAGTTTAAAAACAGTTGAATCCTAGGATAACTGATAAATTCACCACCAATTCCAGGAAAATGTATCCTCCCTGATGATACTTAAGGAGGAAAAGGAGCAACTTTGCAAGATGAATGAAATGGATGAAGAGACGCTCCCTTCAGCACTTCTTCAGGAGAAAAACCACGAGATTGACCACCTCAACAGTGAAATTCAAAGACTGGAACAGGAACTTGAGAATACCAGCGATAACAAGGTCAGTGTAAACACTAAATATTTGAGTGCACATACTTGATGAGGCCATGATTTATATATTTTTAATGGAATTGTTTTGATTTTTTTTTTTTTGACAAAAGGTTCTGGAAGCTGAGCTTGAAGATCTGCGCTCACAGGTGGAACATCTTAAATCTGAAATCACAAGAGTGCGCCAAGACAAACAGGAAGAAGAGGAGCGCCTTCACGAGGTAATCAGTACGCTGCAGGCAGAACTCGCCACCCTGGGACCCAACCTGCATGAAGTCAGTGACTCTCAGGACGGTGACAGCATCAATCCTTCACCCGCCCCCAGCCCCGAACCTCAAAACTATACCATCCAAGAACAAGAGAAGAGGGCAGGGCCGAACAGCCTAAAGCATGAACTCAGCCTGACTCATTCCACCGCCTCCCAATCTCTTCGTTCTCGTATCAAGGCCCTTCAGAGTCAGCTTGAGACTGCAGTGGCGGAGAAAGAGGGACTAGAGCGATTACTGCACACCCAGGAGGAAGAGTACAGAGGGCACTGGCAAGAATTTGGAAAGAGGCTTAAAGCTGAGAGAGAAAAGTCAGATGAAATCCAAGGTCTCCTCTCCCTTAAGGAAACTGAGCTGGAGGAGGTCACAGCCCAGCTTGAAGAGGAGAGGGAGACGAGGAAGCTGTCAGAGGAGGAGAGGAACAGCTGGAAAGTTCCAGCTGAAGAGGCAGGCGCCCTGCAGGAGGAAAAAGCCCGCCTCATGTCTCAGGTTTTGGAACTCCAGAAGAATGAAGAGGAGAGGGTAAGAGAGAATGAAATTCTAAAAACAAAGGAGGCTGAGATGAAAATGGAAACGGACATCCTCAGAGAAAGCAGTCTCACTCTTGAGAGACAAGTCCAGGAGCTAAGAGCAGAGGTGGTCGATATGGAGGAACAGGTGGCTCAGGAAAGGGCAAAAATTAAAACCCTGGAGACTGTGAAGGGAGAGCTTTCTGCTGAACGTGAAGCGCTGAGGAGGAGAGAGGGTCAGCTCCAAGAGGAAATTGAAAAGCTACAACAGGAAGTGACTTCACTGAGAGCCCTTATCCAGGACCTGACGGTTAAGCTAAATGAAAACGAAACCACTCAAGAAGAGGCTCAAAAGGAAGTGCTGGTAGGTGTCTGTTCAATTATAAAGAGAGAACGTCATTATTGGCTCATTCATTTTGAACACAGCTGTCTGTCATCAGTGATGGTCTTATTTACAAATACATAGGCCATATTTCTGTTGTCTCCCATAAACTTTTACTGTCTTTTTGTGTATGTACTCATCGGAAGGTTGATGGTTCAATCCCTGGCTACTCTAGTCTGACGCATCCATTGGAGTATGAACATGTATGACTGGATGAATGGGGCATGTTTGTATAAACAAAATTTGCTTCATCGATCTGTAATAACTATATAATACTAACAATGTTGTAGCTGTTTGAGCATTTCATTGGGTTTAACAGAGCAGTAAAACAGGCTCTTTTCTTCACTTTTTAAAATTGTAATTATTTCACTGAACAAATTGATTTATTGTAATCTGATTAAGAGTTACTTTTCAAAAATACCATTTTTCCCAGAAACGTAAATTAAACATAAATAAGCCTCAGCACAGACAGAAGAGGAAAAAAGCAGCAGCAAGATATTTCCTAAGCATACAGCTGTGCCGAAAGACCACATCTGGTTATAATTAGGGGCGTCGCTGTTGTGACGTGGTGCAGCACTGAGAGATAGCAAAATCTTGACCTGCGCAGAGGAAGTGACATTAAAAAGAGGAAGCAGGAAGAAAATCTTTGGTAGCTCTGGCTTTTAAAGCTGTGTTGCACTTTATTTTTCATGTTTTGTTCTAACTTGGCAGGATGTGGTAAGAAAAGAGAGCATGCAGTCTTTAATGCACTGGTTATTTTGTAGCACGTCTCTGCATTTTAGCTGTTGTTGCGTTTTGTTTTCTTTTGAAACTAGTTCACAGCTGCTTTTGGTAAATGTCTCTCTTCATGCTACATTGGCGTAGTGGTTCATAATGCGAGTGAAAGATTACAGCTTTTACAACAGATACATACACTGCCTGTACTACACATGGCACTGGGTAAAATGCTGTTATAATTGAAAGTGTTTAACTCTGATTATATAAGGTTCGTGTATTTTTTTTGGGGGGGGGGGAACAAAAAAGGGGGGG
>VUQR01035826.1:1258-12503 GCA_015108515.1 Hemichromis elongatus
CTCATCATCCACTGTCATTTCCCCTAGTTTTAATTATTCATGTGTCTGCATTTCCGTTCCTACCTCCATCCATCCATCCATCCATCCATTTTCTTCCGCTTATCCGGGGCCGGGTCGCGGGGGCAGCAGCCTAAGCAGAGAAGCCCAGACCTCCCTCTCCCCATCCTCCTCCCCCAGCTTATCCGGGGGAACACCAAGGTGTTCCCAGGCCAGCCGAGAGATATAATCTCTCCAGCGTGTCCTGGGTCTGCCCCGGGGCCTCCTCCCGGTGGGACATGCCCGGAAAACCTCACCCAGGAGGCGCCCGGGGGGCATCCTTGTCAGATGCCCGAACCACCTCAGCTGGCTCCTTTCAATATGAAGGAGCAGCAGTTCTATTCTGAGCCCCTCCCGAATGGCCGAACTTCTCACCCTATCTTTAAGGGAGAGGCCAGCCACCCTTCGGACAGAGTACAGTGTAATAATAATATAAAAGATTTTGTTTCTCTCGTTTGCAATTTTTTCCCTTTTCTGTGTTTTGTGTGTCGAAACAAAACAAAACAAAATGAAAAAAAAAATAAGTGTGACATAATGTGCCATTCATTTTGACATTAGCATATTTTTTCAGTGCTGCTGCCCTCTAGCACCACTGTTCTTTCTATCATCCACCAGCCTGAACTTGCCATGGCAGTAAAGTTATCCGGGGCCGGGTCGCGGGGGCAGCAGCCTAAGCAGAGAAGCCCAGACCTCCCTCTCCCCAGCCTTTTAAATATCCTAGGAACCTCAGAGGCCAGCATCTTAGAGCGAAGTGCGCTTATACACTGACCTGCTGATCAGTAGACAACCCAATCTTATCCAATTAGATTTAGATCAGGATAAGATAAAGCATCCAGCCGCATTAAGGGAAAAATCTGTCACTTTTAAGAGCAATGATTGGTAACAACAGTCAAGAGTTCAGTTTTATTAATGTTCAGTTTGAAAAAGTTGGTTGATTGGAAGTTTTTTTGCTTAGATATCACCCCCCTATCATCAGCAAAGTAGTGGAAGCTTAGCACATGATGATGATGATGATTTGATCACTGGAATCATGTAATAATAGAGGAGATACATGAGCCTCTTTAGGTGACATAATGTTTCCTGTCAGGAAAGTATAACTGAAACTAGGAGAGTGCTACACCACCAAAGCCACTGTATTTAGATTAGAGTGAGGATACCTAAATAACCAGAGTCTGCAGCAGGGAGGGTGTAGTTTATGTTTTAATGAGAGCAGTTTCAGTTTTGTGGTATGATCTGAAGACAAATTGAAAATGTTAAAAATGTGACATTTGTTGCCAGAGTTGGGCAATTGTCCTTTCCAGGATTTTAATGATGAATGAAAAGTTGAAGTTGAAAAGTTACTGAAGTCTTCAAGGTTCAAACCGGATCCAGTGGCAGGTCATTCAAACCCATGATGACTTCATGTCAGTTTAGTTACATTCAGTTTATTTGTATTTGCTTCAGTCACTGTGAACACACACTTGGCAACAGAGGAAAGATAAACAGTAAATAACAGTTTCCAGTGTAAACGTTCAGTTACAATTCTGTTTTTATATGAAAAAATTTCAGTTTCACACCAATCTGACCACTCCCTTTACTGGAACGAAGCACACCTTTCTAAGGTCCTCCTTGTTTAGAGACCGTTTACTGATCTGCCAGTCATGTGATAAGTTGCAAAACTGAAAATTTCCATATGCTTTGGATCAGTGTCTGCATCAAGGAGACGAAAACAGGTTTTATCTGGAAACAGAAAGTGAGACATTTGAGCAGCGGAGAAATGGCACAGAAAGTAATTCAGCTTCATCAAGAAAAACCGAGCTGTTCTATCTGTCTGTAACTTCTAAAGGATCCAGTGACTAAGTATTCCCTGTGGGCACAGATGCTGCACAAACTGTACTGTAAAAACTAAATGACTGCCATTATTCATATGTGGTGCCAAAATGAGCTCAAGACAAAGCACATATATATTTAAAGGTTCTTTATTATTGTTATGAACAACAGGAATATTTCTTTAAATTTCTTTAAAAAAACAAACAATTAAAACCTGAAAGTGAAAATGATCCTCTAATTGAGTCAACAGTTATAGTGGCTGGTTTTCTTGTTTAAATCAGACTACAAAAGTCACATTAACTAGAAGAAAACTCACAGATAGAAAATACACACAATACTAACTTCTAATGCATTGCTTACAACAAACTGAAAAATGTGCAGCTGAAATGGTCCAAGAACACGAAATAACCCTATAAAACACATGCCATAAATACTAAGGAAAACCAGTGGCCTCCATCTCATCAGCCTTTAACCCTAGCAACCACCTGCGAACGTTACACAAAGACTTACACATACAAATTCATCTTAATACATGAAAAATTCAGTTTCACACCAATCTGACCACTCCTTTTCCTGGAATGAAGCACACCTTTCTTAGCCCCTCTCTGTTTATGGACTGTTTACCTCAGACATTAGGCACACCTTCGCTTCTTGTCACAGTCATGTGATAAGTTGCAAAACAGGAAATTTCCATAAACGTCAGATCAGTGTCTCTATATAAAAGAGACAAGAGCAGCTTTTATGTGATAACCGAAAGGGAGACGTTATTTACATTGAGGAGACATGGCACAGCAAACAATTCAGCTTGATCAAGACAAACTGAGCTGTTCCATCTGTCTGCAACTCCTGAAGCTTCCAGTCACTATTCCCTGTGGGCACAGCTACTGCATGGGCTGTATCAAAAACTACTGGGATGAGAAGGAAACACACAGCTGCCCTCAGTGCAGGCAGATTTTCACACCGCGGCCTGTCCTGGTGAAAAACACCATGTTAGCTGGGTTAGTGGAGGACCTGAAGAAAGTAGAACATCCGGGAGCTTCATCTGATCAGGTCTATGCTGGACCTGGAGATGTGGGCTGTGATTTCTGTTCTGAGAGGAAGCGGAAAGCCTCCAAGTCCTGCCTGGTGTGTATGGCTTCTTATTGTGAGCAGCACCTCCAGCCTCACTACATTGTATCTCCAATAAAGAAACACAAGCTCATCAAAGCTACTTCAAAGCTTCAGGAGAACATCTGTCCTCACCATGATGAGGTGATGAAGATCTTCTGCCGCACTGATCAGCAGTGTATCTGTTATCTCTGTTTAATGGGTGAACACAAAGAGCACGTCACAGTGTCAGCTGAAGCAGAAAGAGCTAAGAAGCAGAACAATCTAGCAGGAAGTCGACAACAAATCCAGCAGAGAATTCAGTACAGAGAGAGGGATGTGAAGAGGCTTCAGCAAGAAGTGCGGGCTATCAATCTTTCAGCTGATAAAGCCTTGAAGGAAAGTGAGGAGATGTTCGAAGACTTGATCAGTCAGATTAAGAAAAAAAGCTCTGAGATAAAACAGAAGATCAGTTTCAAGAAGAAAACTGAACAGACTCGAGTTCAAGAGCTTCAGGACAAAATAGAGCAGGAGATTAGAGAGCTGAGGAGGAAAGATACTGAACTGGAGCAGCTCTCACTAACAGAGGATCATATCCATTTTCTTAATAATTTTTCCTCACTGTCACATTTGAATGAATATACAAATTTACCAAGAAAATACAGCGACACTCTACGGTACTTTCAAGATGTGACTGCGGCTGTATTACAGGCCAAAAATAAAATGGAGGCTCTTCTGAGTGATGAATGGACAAAAATTTCACTAGCAGTGAATAAAGTGGATGTGCTACTGCCTCAAGAAGAACCCACAACCAGAGATGAATTTTTGAAATATTCTTGTTGCATCACTCTTGATCAAAAGACAACATCAGTGCCTTTGTCACTGAGTAACAATAACCGAAAATTGTATGGAACTCAGCAGTATGGAAATTACAATGAAAGCTGGCATGTTTGTAGTAATGAGGTTCTGACTGGACCTTGTTACTGGGAGGTAAAGTGGACTGGTAATGTAGCAGTAGGTGTTGTGTACAAGTATAAAAACTCTTATGGGTCAAAGAATGAATGTGGATTAGGATCAGATCAGTCGTGGGCATTAAAATGTTCACAGGGCAGTTATCAATTTAAACATAAGAACATTGTAACTTCCCTCTCAGGTCCTCAGTCCTCCACAGTCGGAGTGTATTTCGATAACAGGGCAGGAATTCTGTCTTTTTACAGCATCACTGAGACCATGAATCTCCTCCACAGAGTCCAGACCAGCTTCAATAATCATCTCTATGCCGGATTGTGGCTTGGACTGAATTCTAAAGACTCTCTTGAATTGTGTGAGTTGACGGAGGCAACTGAGTCATGAGAATTTAAACTCAGCCAACTACCATTCATTAAAGTGTGAGCAGTGTACTTCATGGATGTAATGATAATGTTTTTTTTTTTGTTTATGTTTTTTATTTCTGGAACTGCTTTTTAAGGTACTAAAATATTAACTTACACAGGGTATACTTACATTTTATTATTTTGTTTTGGCAGAAAACGTACAATTAAATATATAATGTAGTTTGTAGTGTAATATGAAGTGTAAAGTGGTTTCTATTTCATTGTGAATTTTCTCTTTTTAATTGGTTCAGCATAATGTATTTTAGAGAGTAGGTTTGCTTGTTTTAGTTTAGTTTTTATTGTCAAAGATTTCATGGCAATCCAGTTTTCATTTAGTGTTAGTTTTAGGCCTTTTAATTATTATTACATTTTTGATATGTATTAGGGACAAAACGGAATGACATCAGAACAGATGTTATAATACAAAACATACTTTATGACTTCCCAACTCTCAATAAACATATTCAACAGGTTTTTGTTTTTTTTTTTTTACCAACATACAGTTATATTGTAATGCAGTTTGAGGTTACTATAATCTTGGTTTGAACTTATAGTGGAGTTGTACTTGTTTGATTTACTGTTCTTTGTGCAAAAGAGGAATGTGGACTTCATAAAGTTTCTCATTTAACAAACAATGTCACTTGTTCTTTACCATTTACAGTAGAAATAGATATATTTTTATATTTTATAAATTTTTGTCCACACTGAAATCAAATGTTTCAATTTTAAGGTGTAAAACTATCCATCCATCTTTATTTAAGATAGATAAGAAACCATTAATAGAACTTAAAAACTAATTAACTAACTAATTATGGTTTTAATAACTCATCATTCTGCAAGCAACCACTCTGTAGGCAGTTACATAAATGCTTTACAACTTTACCTTTTTTATTTCACCAAATAAGCCATATGAATGGCCAATGAATTTGGCCATTATTTATTTTCATTTTCATTCAACTATAAGAGGATTGATAGCATTTTGACTGAACAAATTCTGATGTTCTGGGTATTGGATCACTCTGTGACAAATAGTGTATGTACATTTATTGTGTCTGGTGGGACTCTTGTAGAAAAAAAATGAAGATCTTGACTGTTGTTTTTCAGTCTGTATAAACCATCCTGCAGTTGCTGAATATGACTTTTCATAAGTTTGGATCAGGTTTTTGTTGTGCACAAAAGCTGTCATGTCAGAGATGACAGTATTAGAGCAGGTACTCAAAATAGAAACTTGTGAATTACTTAGCTGCTCTAACCTCTGGATTTTGAAGACTAACCATTATGATTATATTTCTTGTTTTTCTTTCTTTCATTTACTAACCCATTCCTCAATTATTTTTTTTCCCTTGCTATCAAATTATGAGTGTAAATATAATACATTTTAATTTTAATTAAAATTCTGGAGAAAAAGCATTGCATTTATTACAAACTCTGAATAACAGTGTTGAAAAACAAGAATATCTGATGGGAAACTGTTTTGTTGTGTAACCAATTTGAGAATGAAAAAACAGAAAAAATGTTTAAGATGTACACAATTATTACAGTGTGTCTGGAAAGTATTCACAGTGCTTCACTTGTTCCAAATTTTTTCATGTTACAGATTTATTCCAAAATGGTTTTATTCTTTTTTTCCTAAAGTGAAATAAGTTGCTTGAGAATTTTGCAAATTCTTTGAATGAATTCAAATAACTTAATTAAAATTCTCAGAAAAAAACAAAAACCAAAGTCTAAGATGTTCATCAATATTCACAGCCTTTTCCATTACACCCACATTTGAGCCTAAATGTTTCTAAAACTTGATTGGAGTCCAGCTATAGCAAATTCAGTTAACTGGACATAATTTGGAAAGCCCCACATCTGTCTAACCTGACTAATAGGTACAGAGCAAAGATGAATGCAGCAATGTATCATCCTTTATGATGCTCTGGACCTTGGACTGGAGTGAATAATTTCACAATTTAAAACAGTTAACATTTGTTTTCCCTGAGGTCTTTATTAAAATATATTATCCATGTGTTATATTATATGAATGAATATAATATTCTAAATATATTATATTTAATATATAATAATTTTACTTGTATTCATTAATATAATAGAACACAAAACCCTAATACATTTAATGATCCGCATAGATCTTTACATAATTAAATTTAAAAAATATTCTTTATTTCTGGCTCTGACATTTCTTTCTTACAAATACTAATGAAATGTCCATTTAAGATTAATTAGATTTTGTCTGTCAACCAGTTTAGTCAGCATTTATAAAATTAAAGACCACTGCCCCATTAACAAAAACATCAAACAAGAGTACTCATAGAGCACAACCACCTGTCAAAGGGCAAGGACAATACTAAAACTTACCAAATACTGACAACAGCCTGCTTTTATAATAACATGCTGATGACTGACCTTTGACCTATGATCTCAAAGCATTGTATACTAAAATGGTGTATTTTATTATTTTTACCCATATTACTATGATTTAGAGCACTTCACTCTCAGACTGCAGCTTACTTTTTGTTCCTAGAGTATTTAAAAGTAGAATGGGAGGAAGAGCCTTCAGTTTTCAGGCCCTTCTTCTATGGAACCAGCTTCTAGATTGGATTCAGGAGACAGACACTATCTCTACTTTTAAGATTTCCTTTTTTTTTCTAAAACATATAAATAGGGCTGGATCAGGTGACACTGAATCCCCTCTTAGTTTTGCTTCCATAGGTGTAGGCTGCCGGGGGATCCTCAGTCAGTGAGAGCTGCTGCAGTTTAGTGTCCCTCCTTCTCAGATCTCAGATCTCCTGCTCTATCTTCTCCCGAAGCTCTTTGATTAGATAAAGCATCTTTAAATCTTTCTCTCTATCTCGACCAAAGTGTTGCACATTACTCACATTATTTCACAAACAACAGTACATTTAAATAGTTCATGAAAACACAACTGAAATTTAATTTTACAATTCACCAACTTAAATGTAGAAATAAAAAGAAAATAGAGCAAAAATTATAATAACCATGCTAAAACATTTATTCTGCTCATCTGGACGTAGCGTTTTCAGTGGGAGAAATGTTTCGTCACTCATCCAAGTGACTATTCAGTCTCAGCTCACTCCAGGTTTCCCCAATTTTATAAACAGAAAATTTGCACAATGACTGAAACTA
The DNA here is from genome assembly GCA_015108515.1 of Hemichromis elongatus. Taxonomy (NCBI): domain Eukaryota; kingdom Metazoa; phylum Chordata; class Actinopteri; order Cichliformes; family Cichlidae; genus Hemichromis; species Hemichromis elongatus. The sequence goes on from VUQR01035826.1 coordinate 8,713, forward strand.
GCCTACCGAATGAACAATGGGCTGTGAAGTCAGTTTCTTAATTATTAATATGTAAATTGTCACGCCAATTAAATTACCAACCACTGATCAATAACCACTGATGAATGGCCAAGTGACAAAACTTTCTCCCACTAAAACTTCTGATGAACAGGATGAACTTTATAACAATATACTGAAGTTATTTTCATATGAATTTTTATTTGTTTGAGTTTTTTCTGCTGATGTTACAACAAAATAGTGGTAAATATAAACTATATAATAAATGAATATTGTTGACGATATGAATAATGGCAGTCAATTCGTTTTGCTATTTTACAGTGGGTTTTAATAGAGTTCGTGCAGTAGCTGTGCCCACAGGGAATAGTCACTGGATCCTTTAGAAGTTGCAGGTGGATGGAACAGATTAGTTTTTCTTGATGAAGCTGAATTACTTGCTGCACCATTTCTCCGCTGCTCACTTTCTGTTTTCATCTCCTTGATGCAGAGACACTGATCCAAAGCATATGGAAATTTTCAGTTTTGCATCTTATCACATGACTGGCAGATCAGTAATGTCTAAGGGAAATGTTCTATAAACAAGGAGGACCTTAGAAAGGTGTGCTTCATTCCAGGAAAGGGAGTAGTCAGATTATTGTGAAACTGAAAGTGTTTCAAATGAAAACAGAATTGTAACTGAATGTTTACACTGGAAACATTTACTCATTGGACAATCCACTAGGAATACAATGACTAATACTAAATATTAGTAACATTCAATGTTGATCCTGTATGTCTTTTTAGAGAAATGTTAAATTCATTCAAGGAATAATTGATTTCTTATTGTCAAAAAATAAGAATGCTAGTACATTTAGTGTTCATTTATAAAATTATGAACACTGGCAATTGTTCAGAAGCCAAAACAAGTTTATAATGAGTTTAACAGTTGATGTGAGACAGATCACTAATGCTGAACAGTTCTAATATGTCTGGCTTGAAACACACAGACTATACAGATTACAGGTCTAGCGTTTAACATGTAAATGACAAATACAGGCCTACTTACTTATTAGAATGAAACTTTCCAATCCCTGTCTAGGTAAATGTATTATGGATAAAATGATGCTTTGTTATTTCAATAACAATTAAAAGTGTTTTTTAAAGCGCTGTTCTTTCTACTACTCATATTTGGGTTTATATAAAACTGCAAACAACTGCATATGAATTATACTTGTCCAGGGACCCTTCATGTCATATTTCTCCAGGTTTACTATGATGCACTGAACATTTCTTCTTCACTTCAATTCTTCACTTTTTCACTACATTTCTGTTTCTGCACCACTGCTGTATTTAATACTTAGCAGTTATTAAAGTCTCTTTGGTAGTTTGCCTTTTCTCCTGTTCTTGGCACACTTTGGGCCTTGTAATACCAACTGAGCATTATTTAAACCCCTCAACCTACCTAAGCAGGCAAGACTCCATATTGTCACTATGGAGCAAAATGGGCAGAATTCTTAACAAATAAATCAGTTTTCCATCTGATGTATCATGTAGATGTAAGGCTAGTACAGAGTAAAAGATTTAAAATTATCATTGGTTTCAGAAATCTAGTAAATGTCTTTCTGAAAATCTTTCCAAATCTTGAAATAATAATCAGTACACCGAAATATCTCATTTTTATTTTCCACTTTGCACATTTACTTCCTGATTTAAATTTTGCCTTATTATAAATACATTTTTCATCTGCTTAATTTGTATTTGTTTCCAATTCAACTTTTACATCCATATCCTCCAACCTAAATTCCTGGAGAGCTATATATGTTTTTAATGTTATAGCTTTTAATTTCATTATTGATTATTTCATTGATTGATATTAGTGAAACCCCTTCTTTAAATTTCTCTTTACAAAAAATTGCAATCATCATGTTTGTGATATTTTATTTTTTGAAACAAGAAACTTTAGTGTACATTGCTCACTTTATTTCACAAACAGCAGTAAATAAAAAAGTTCACAGAAATATAACTGAAATTGAACATTTTACAATCCACTTAAATATAGAAATAAAAAGTAAACTGAAAATGCAAAAAACAAAAATAAACCTGATTCCAACATATCTGATAAAAAACATTCTTTCTCTGTATTTGAAATATATTGAAGTTATTTTCATATGAATTTATATTTGTGTAAATTTTCTGCTAATGTTACAAAAAAAATAGTGGTTAAATATAAACTATATAAGAAATGAATACTGTTTTGCCAAATAAACAGTTTTACCTGAATAGCTGGTGAAAACAAGACAATCAAAGAAATTAAATCTTATCATCATAAAGATTCATCTTAAACAGTTGTAGGATAGATAAACACATCTCAACAAGTAGCACACAGCAAAAGACAGAGCATAAAATTTCACTATTTTATGTTTATTCTTTTCTTGAAGTCACACAGCTCAGCAGTGTGTCCAGCACTTTGTCCAAGCCGCAATCCAGCATAGAGAGGCCGAGTGAACCTGGTCTGGACTCTGTGGAGGAGGTTCATGGTCTCAGCGATACTGTAGAAAGAAAGAGTTCCTGCCCTGTGGTCCAAATATACTCCTATCCTGGAGGACTGAGGACCTGGGATGGAAGTGAACCTGTTGTTGTGTTTAAATTCATAACCGCTGTCTGAAAGTGTTAACTCCCAGGATTTGTCATTCAATCCAAATCCACATTCCTCTCTGGTCCCTCTACGGCTGATATCCTTGTATGCAGCAGCTACTCCAACCATCCCATTGCACTGCACCTCCCAGTAACAGCGTCCAGTCAGACCCTCTCTGCTCAGGACCTGCCACCGTTCAAGGAATTGGTCTGGATGACTTGGATATGAGTGGTTTTTGCTCATCAGTGTTACTTTTCTGTTGCTGTCACTCAGTGACAACAATGTGTGTGCTGTATTTGGGTCTAGAGTGATCTGACAAGAATATTTCAAAAATTCGTCTCTGGTTTTGGGTTCTCCTTGAGGCAGTAAAATATCTGCTTTGGTCGTTGCAAGTGAGATTTTTGGCCATTCATCACTGAGAAGAGCCTTCACTTTATTTCTGGCTTGTGACACAGCTGCAGTCACATCCTCAAAGTACTGCAGAGTAAGATTGTTGTAGTTGGGTACATTTGTAGAGGCACTCAGACGTGACAGTGAGGAGTAGCTTTTCAGAAAATGGAGGTGATCCTCTGTTAGTGAGAGCTGCTGCAGTTCAGTGTCCCTCCTCCTCAGCTCTCTGATCTCCTGCTCTATGGTCTCCTGAAGCTCTCTGACTCTGTTCTGTTCAGACTTTTGTTTGGATCTGATCTTTTGCTTCACCTCAGACCTTTTTTTCTCCATGAGACTGATCAAATCTTTGAAAGTCTTATCACATTCTCTGAAAGCTTTATCAGCAGAAAGATTGATAGCCTCCACTCTCTGATGAAGCATCTTCAAATCTTTCTCTCTATCCTGAATTCTTTGAAGAAACTTTTGTCGATTTCTTTCAAGCCCTTTCTGTTTCTCAGCTCTTTCTGCTGCAGCTGACACTGTGACGTGCTCTTTGTGTTCATCCATTAAACAGAGATAACAGATACACTGCTGATCAGTGCGGCAGAAGATCTTCATCACCTCGTCATGGTGAGGGCAGATGTTCTCCTGAAGCTTTGAAGTGGCTTCGATGAGCTTGTGTTTCTTTAATGGAGCTACAATGTAGTGAGGCTGGAGGTGCTGCTCACAATAAGAAGCCATACACACCAGGCAGGACTTGGAGGCTTTCCGCTTCCTCTCAGAACAGAAATCACAGGTCACATCTCCAGGT
>VUQR01035827.1:0-27498 GCA_015108515.1 Hemichromis elongatus
TGATAAATCACAACAAAACAAATTGGCATGTTACAAATATGGGAAAAACCACACAGTATCCGTGCATTTTTCTGTTCAGGGTGACAAGATCCTAGGGTTTGTGTCACCGTGCATTGCGTAATGGGCCTTTGCACACCCTGAACAGGTTTTCTGTGTTTTTATGGGCTACATAGAGACAAACATAATCACACTCGCACCGACGTACAACTTGGGTTTCTCATAGTCCAAACCTGTGCTCGCACTCCTAGAAGGAACATGAAAACTCTGCACAGAAAAGCCAAAGTCGTCCAGTGGATTGGAACTTAATACTATCTCACCTTTTAAAATGATATGAATCCACAAGGATTCATCATATTAAGAAGGCAATTATAAGGGCCTATAGATAAATAGATACCATTGTGATAAAAGTACTTTCTGAAATACAGCATTTTACACGTTACTTTATCATACTCGGTGCAAGAAACCAGGTTTCTGCGAGAACTCAGTGGGACATTTGCATGATCTAGTTTTCTATAAATGATCCCAATTCTATTTCCCACACTCCGTCATTAGTGAAATTGAGGTCACACCACTGTTGAGATTGTAAATTGTCACTCAGGCTGAAATCTGCTACACGCATGAGGACCCATGTGGTTGGTTCATGGGATAATAGCTGAACAGTTTGTTGTTGTTTGGGTTTATTTATTATTTTTTTTTACATTTGTAGAAAGGCTAAAACGGACCGTCTTGGAATTTCCCCTCGATGATTGGCTCTGTTTGTGTTTTTTCTAGATGCCACTTTAAATTAGTTTTTGCCCCAAATACTTAACCTCGTTTTGCTGAACTGCTATAAGTGTCCTTCCAGTGTAGAGTTGTCCCCTTTCCATGTTCCATAATCCTGTCTTTCTGTCCCATTAAATCACACACACGCGCCGTGTGTATCGGTAAGCCGAAGCTTTTTTCTTTTTCTTTTTTGCCTTCAGCTTTTGACTTGGGCCATGCTCAGCTCTTCCTCGTTGGGTAACATCCTCTCTTTGTGTTCACCTTCTTGAATTATTTAATGTGTTTGGCTTTGTAAAACCTAGCGCTGTGCTGTGGTGGACAAAAAAATAATGGTTTGTAAAGAGTGGAAGCTGTATCGGATGTTATGTTTGAGCTTAGTAATGTGACTTGAGCATTTGGACATTTGTTGTGCAGCAAGATGTTTTTTTGTAAATGAGATTAAATGTGGAAATCGGCATGATGTGAGCATTGCTTTGTTTTGTTTTTTATCTATTTTTTCTCTGTTTATTACTCATTCAGCTTGATGTATGAGTTTGCTAGCATTAACACAACAGTAGTTATTTAAAGTGTGGATATAAGCTTTTTTTCTAGCTACGCCGCTTATGCTGTGACTGTGTCTTTTCTAAGATGAGGATCCATTTATGAGAATGTGGCTTTCTCTGCAGGATCTGAGGTTTTGTGTTTATGAATATTCTTCCCTTGACATTCTTGTCCTCCTCGCACCACTCCTCAAAAAAATTGCTTGCGCTCTGGGAAACAGGCCTGCGATGGACTTGCTTCTCTAGCATCTAAAACTTTGTGTGGTCATTGTTATAATTAGATCGCCCTTCCTGCTCTCAAGCCACAGTAATGAACAGAGACCGCTTTCAGTCTGAGTGATACAAGGTGAGGTGAGCCCTCTTCCTCCAGCTGCATCTTGGGGTTTTTTTCCTTTGTCCTGAAAGGAAAAAAGATACATTTGGATGGTGAGCAATGTTGGCATAATCTGTATTCTGTGTGGCTCTCTCTGGAAAAATGATAAGACAGAGGGACAGGGATAATACAGAGTGCAGCAGGACCAGAAAAACTCCTTGGGGACAGCAAGCTATTCTGAGCCTTGGCGCTTTTTCTCAGTCCCTGTGCTCTGGATGTTTCCCCCTGGGCCACAACGTCTGTGTCGGTATTTTCTGTCCATAAACACTACAAAAAAGTGAGTGAGATGGGGCAGCGGGGAAGAGGGCCCAGACAGCAAGAAAGACAGGGAATCTTTTGTTAAGGAGGCCGTAGCTTCTCAGAAGTAAGATTTTCTCTTAGTGGCCTAAGGTGGGTGGTATTATTCTTGTCTCAAATTGTCCTTTGAATTCCTAGTATGGACTTGATCTTTGCTTCAGCTCAGTCAAGAAAAGATTTAGTACAAAGTTTGTTTTACTTTGCTATGAGTCAGTCGCCACTATGAGCAAGCCTTGAGAAAAAGGCCACTGGCATGGGCACAGTGAAACAAACGGCTCTTGTCCATGCACCGTCACACCTGACAAACATGTTTGTTAGTATGGAGCCATATTTAGAGGCTGTCGACGTTACTGTGGGATCTGAGCTTATTTTTTTATATTAATGTGATGATCTGTCACTATTTTCAGCGTGTTAAAAACTGGCTTCTAAAAAAATGGCTTGACTTAGTCCGTTATAATGGACAAAAAATCTCTCAGATTCCCCTCATCTGGTGCTCTTGGTTGGTCTCTATTACCATCTAATTTGAACCTGGACAATCATCTTTCTTCATCCTTGCTGAAAGTAGGAGGAGGACACTTTGTGGTGGTTGCTCTCTGTCTGCTTCTTCTAGCTCTTTTCAGCTTCTCTTGGACACATCCATGCTTACATGCATACACTGTGTGTCTGACACCTATTACAAAACTGGAGCTCTGTCGCCATCTGGGACTTGGGAGTTCGTCATGTGGAAATTAAAGCCATGTGGTTGCTTATAAGCCTCCCTTCTTTGAACTAGAATGACATACTTGTTCTTCACAGCCACCACAAAGCTACAGCACTGAGCCAATGTAATGACAGGGGAAATGGAATGCATCCCAGGAGATTCTTTCAATTTAATTGTCATAAATTGTTCTGCTAATGACTGTAGTAATTATTATGATTATAAGCTTAAGCAACAGTTGTATAGTCACATCATATTCTTAACTTGAACTGCTTTGCTGTATCTGGAGAAAGTTTGAGCGATTGTGTTCAAAAATGTGCATGTCATTTGATGTAGGGAAGTGAGAAACCCTTGATAAAGCATCAGATTTAGATCATTTACATCTCAGTCGTGCTTCGTGCTTATTAGTACACTGACAGTGAGCTACTAAAATCCTGTGCAGGAACAGTGGTGGTTTACAGTAAATGTTTATAATAAAATGCGCATCTGAAGAGTGAGTGTGAGAGTTTACTCTGCAGAGTAACCGGGTTGAGTTGGTGCATGGTTCAGGCTTGTCGGATCTCAGTGTCCTTTGGCTGACCATGCAGCACTGACTAATAATGTGCTCAAAAGAACGAAACATCTGGCGCCTTTTGCTTTGCGTCGCCATCAGCGGTGAGGTTGGTGTTTTGAGTGCCGGACACACAAAATACATTAACTTAAAAATTTGACCAGGCTTCAATATTCAACAAATCTGACCTTCAGGATTCAGGTCAACTTTTTTCCAGTATTTCAAAATTTGACCTCAGCTCGTCTCCCTTCTGTTTTTGCCCTTGTGCTGGTACAAACTGTCTGAGGTAGTTTGACTTTAAGGCTTCGGTTCAAGATACCAACCCACATGCACATATTGTAAACATGTCATAGTGTATCTATCTAAATAACAGTCTAGTGCTTGTGGTTAGTTTCCAGGGCCCTACAGTAAGTCATTGCCAGACTACTTGTAATCCCAAGCTTTCATTCTTACTTGGCGCTTGTATAATCCTCTGTCTTAATTCAGATGCCGCTCGGATTAAGATTGATTACAAGCCAAAAGAGAGATGATCAGAAACCAAGGGAAACAGAAATATGTTTAAATAACATTTGAGAATGTGTTCTGTTTCCTGTGAGTTTATATATATATATATATCTTTTAGTTTTTGAACCGCAGTTAGCTGATAGAGCTATAAAAGGCCTTTTGGTTTTCATTGCGGAGAGCTGTTTAAAAGTGTGCGATCAGCAAGTCTTTGAAATAAAGCTACTTGTTTTTATTTTTTTTTCTCCTTGCAAACGCAATGCTAGTTATGGCTTTATCTATGACAGCTTAGATTATGTGAGCAACATTTAGCGATAGGAAATTTTAGTGATAAATCAGTAAAGGAAGTTTTGACTACTGCATCACGGCATCACCGCTGAAGACCTTGTAATTAACTGACTGTGACTCAGAATACTTTGCAAGCTGTTTGTGGTTACAACTGTGCACTGTGAGCTTATATACATGAGCCCAATTTAGAGCCCTATGTCATAACAGGAAATGATGTCAACTAAGCCTTAGTCAAAAGTCTTCTACCCTATTAGCAACATGGTTGTCAAAGCGTAGCCATACAGTTGTTGTTTGTTTCGTTTTTTCTTCCTCCGAATGTTCAGCGGTTTGCTCCCTGTCTGCTCACTATCTTCTCACTGTTTCAAGTGGCCCATTTTGTTTCTTTCAAATACATAAATAACGTAAACCCTTATTAATTCCTTCGGTTTTCTACACAATTATACAAATGACACATCCCCGCTCATATTTATCCCCCCAGGTGTGATATTTGCGTGAGGTTTCTCCCACTTTGTGACCTTCTCGGTTGCTTAATCATATTTTCCATTGAGCTTCCTTTTGTTGACACCCCGATCCCAACCACAAGTAGACACCTTCCTGTTCACCACTTTAAAAAAAAAGCAGCTGAAAGTAAATAGCTTTGACGCAACCACGGATGTAACCTCAGCTGTTTTTCTCTTGTATTTTGCTTGTGAGTCAGGACATAATCACTGGTTGTATTAGTGGGATATGATCTTACTTTTCGGATGACAAATGAAGCATCTTCAAGAAACTTAGAGAAGTCCAGTTGCTTTTCTTTCCGAGCTCCTCAGATTACTATGACCTGGTTGACTGAGAATCAACAGTAGATCCGTCTGTGTAGATCTACTGAAATCTTTCTTGCTGATCACACAGTCCGAGCCTGAAAGATCTAAAGAGTTTTTTAATGGCTGGAGCAAGAAGAAGTCTGTCCCACTCTTTCTGTAGTTTTCCTTGAACCTGTTATTGAAGGAGTGGCAGTCACTAGTTTCCTTTTCTTCCTGGCTCAAAAACAATGCTATCAGCAGGAAGAAAGCATCTGAAACCTAAAGATGAAGCACGACAGACCCCTTAGTTATTTATTTATTTATTTATTTATGAAATTCCCTCAGCAGACAGGATTTTTAAAAAAGTAAAATTTAATTGTACAAAGCATAATGAAATTTTATAAATATTTTATGCACTTACAACTTACATGTAAAAATGCAGTAAAGCAATTTTCACTTCGATGAACATAAGGGTTAAAGTTGTTGGCATATAAATAAATGACCTCCTACTGTGTTTGAATTAAGTTTCACTGGCAGTGCCCTGAACACAGAATAACAGCGCGTTCACTTAGCATAACCTTGCTCACGCATTCCTACTAATATTCAAGTCGTTGCATCAAACTAAGATAAGTCTTCGTCATTCACTTAAATTCAGTGCACAAATAAATTACAAAACTTTTGATAACTGTGAAAACACAATTAGATCAAGATGGCATAAAAATTGCATTAATTAAAAGAAAACAATTATTTAGCTTTACAATGTTGTGCCATGGCACTCACCACATCGACTGTGATGTTAAAAAACATTGTGTCCATAGTTAATGTATTCAGTGCAATTCAGTTTTATTTATATAGCACCGAATCGCAACAATAGTCTCCTAAGGTGCTTGCATCTCTAATTTATTTCTTTACGACTTTCATAACCTACGATAAATATACTAGCAAGGCCACAGTATCTCACCGTGTCATATAGGCAAGATAAGAGTTTGGTTTCCGAGCACACGTCAGAGACGGTTTACACAGCTGTTCAGAAAGTATGCTGATGCCATCAAAAACCCTGAAATGGCTCAAGCTGAGGTGGACGAGAAAAGGGAAATTTTGAAAAGGAAAGCAAAGAGCAACAGTGTCCATTTGTTCAGAGGTCTAGTTTCACCGAGCACCTGTTTCTACTGTGGCAAACCTCTTCCATTATTAGGCCTAATTGTAAGAGAGTCCCAAGATCTGCTCGTATTTCAGCAGCACTGGATACCTTTTTTATGTGTGTGGGAAGACAGAGTTACAGGTACTGAGAAACAAACTGCATCCTGAACTTAGATGCCCACTGTTTCACAACTGAGATGTGCGTTTGTGAATGGTAGATCGCTTCAAATGCAATGTTTCCCCGTCAGCACAATGAATAAGTGTCTGCAGGGGAAAGTAAAAGGGTCTTTGTGTGAAGTGACAGGTGCATTCACACCTGTTGGTGCTTGGTATGCTGGACAAAGCTACTGCGTGAGGCTTCTGTTGGCTGCACGTCCTGTCAAGAATCAGTAAAACATTCCTTCGTGCACCACATTTATTCCAAAGGGCTGACCTATTATACTAATTTCCTGTGTAACCTTTTTAAAACAAACACTCTTTAAAAAGTCACTCTGAAGAATTGCACTGGACAATACCATCTGTAGAGCAAAGCATGCAAGCTAATTCATACAGCCAACTCTAGCTGCACTGTGTCATAAACATGTGACATGCCTCTTCCGCCTCACGTCGTATTCCATATTTAAATCTCAAAATTTCCTCCTTGCTCTGACATGTCAGTGCTGCTGCTGCCCTGCATTGCTTCGAACTGTTTCAAGCCCTCTACCGACTCCATAACTCACAATTTCTGTATGTATCATATTTTCAGGGAGTGGTGAGCTCAGTAAGTTTAATGCAAGGAAAATGAGATTGTAACATTAAACTGCTAGAATCTTTCTCTAATGTTTTCTCTCTTTCATTCAAGCGGCATTTTATACCATGGATCAAGTGTCTAATTATCCTAACATACCAATCAGCAGTAAACAGTCGAGATGCCTAATGTATATGCCAATGCATTTCTGTGTTTTCTTGTAGATTTTGACATGAAGAAGGATATAGACACGTTAATAGCAGAAGAACGGGCTGAAATCATTTCTAAATATGACAAGGTAGGTGTTTACAGGAAAACCTAACTGTGACCGTGAACATTTCCATAGTGACCATCTTGTGGTTCTGCTTAGGATATTTTTGCAAAGCACGATGCACTTGTAGATATATAGCCTGTCATGTTTCATTTGGAGGATACCACACGGATCAGCATTCACACACTCCCTACCTTTGCATGGGACAAAGTCTCAATCACATCTGTGGGAAAGGCAGAACATCACTAGAAAATGTCAAGGCCTGTGCTCGTGTCTCAGGCTCCTAATTTAAAATGTAGTGCACTGACTCGCAGGGTTTAAAGAGGAAAATAATGGATCTGTCCAAATATGCATGATTTGAACTGTTTGTGTTTCAGGGCAGGCAGGAGGGTGTCAATATCGATTCATGGGAGGATGCTAACTACAACATTTATAAAATCACAGACCGCTTTGGCTTCCTGCAGTAAGTACATTAGAAGCTTTGGTCTCTACCTTGCAGTGTTTTAAATTTGCGCACATTCTTTTGCATTGAATTGGTCCCACTTTTATCTTTTTGTGTATGATGTTTCTCAGCTTGTGATGATTTTTTTTTTATCACTATAACATGTAGATTGCTCTCTTAATCTACTTCTTTGATATATATTGTGTGTATTTATGCCCTGCTTCAGTAAGGAAGAGCTGCCAACACCCAGCGTGCTTGAAGAAAAGGTATGAACATTTTAACGTATAGCTATTTCATGTTTTTACCATTCAAGTGATCTATTTATGTCCCCATCACATATGCACTGGAGCACATGTTGTTTTCTATTTCTTCTCTCTAGCAAAAGCAGCAGGAGCTCGAGCGAGTTGAGAAATGGCTGAAGATGGTGAAGAAATGGGACAAATACAAGAGCAGTGAAAAGGTCGATAGTCACCCATCAACAATCAGACACCAACTTGTCTTAATTTAGCCCTGGCTTCTTTTTTCTGCTTGGATATCTGATGTACTATTTCCGTTTCTGTTTATAATCTGTTTTCCATTCCTTTTTTAAGCACAGCTCCCTCCTTGTTCCATCTCTTCTTACTAGACCAGCGGTCTCCAACCTTTTTTGCACTACGGACCGGTTTAATGTCAGACAGTATTTTCACGGACCGGCCTTTAAGCTGTTGCGGATAAATACAACAATATAAAACGATACGACCAAGACAAAAACTGTGGTATTTTGTAAATATAATAATAAACACAAATTCACTGTGTAGTTGTGTAACTTTATTAGCAGCGTCCTCCTGAAAATGCGCCAACAACACTGCGAGCATCATCCTCCTCTCTGCCCCTTAATCCTATCTGGTCGGTATGGTAACGTGTAAATATTTCTTTCAAAATAAAACACGCAACTACAAAACAAATATAAAGTACATGAAAATATATAATTCACCATAACGCTAAATTAATGAAAGCCCTGTGTTTGTTTCTGTGCAACGAGACGGTCCCACCTGGGCGTGATGGGGGACAATGACACCCGAAATGCTCAGTCTGCTCCGCAGTTTTGTTTTGGTAGCTGTAACTGCAGAAAATCCCGCTTCACGCAGATATGATGTCGGAAATGGCAACTGGGATTTTAGTGCTGTTGTGGCAATCTCAGGGTATTCTGCCATGACTTTTATCCAGAATACCAGCAAAGGTTATAAATCTATTCATAACAAATGGGGAAAAGACCCAGGGAAACCGAGTTAACGATAAAAACCCTGAAAATCGTAAATTTCACACCTGAGCCTCAACTCTCGCGGCCTGGTACCAAACAACTCATGGATTGGTACCAGTCCGTGGCCCGGGGGTTGGAGACCGCTGTACTAGACTAATGAGAGGAGATGGATTTGGGGGAAAAAACAAACAAGTAGACGAGTTTATGAGATGAATTCTTGCCAATCAAGAAAGCTAAAAGGCGTACGCCTCAAGAATGGCTCAAACGTGACGCTCTCCCTCTGTCTGTTTTTTGCCTCCTTATGAAGAGACGTGTTCATATGCTTCTGTCACATCTGTTTCAGCTGGCGAAGCGTGTATATAAAGGTATTCCTCTCCAACTTAGAGGACAAGCTTGGGCCTTGCTTTTAGACATAGAGAAAGTGAAACAAGATGGTAAATATGAGGTAGGATCTTAAAATTGTTGACAATTTCTATGGTTTTGGATTTTGAGAAACTGTGTCCTGGTTTTTATACACAGAAATGTCATTCCCCTGTTCTCCAGAAAATGAAGCAGCAGGCTCGTAACTTCTCCACAGAAATTAAGCAGATAGACTTGGATGTTAACAGAACCTTCAGGAACCACATCATGTTCATGGATCGCTTTGGAGTCAAGTGAGTTCTTAGCTTCACTCAGGAGGAGGCTGTTTACTGCACCTTGTATTTCAGTTTATTCACAACTAACACATTATACATAAATTTATGTCTGTGAAGGTTCTCGGTTATCCAGGTCATCGTAGTCTAAGGAGCTTTAACACATTTATCAGAAAGTGTGTTAAACCCTGACTGTTTTGTTACAAGTGGCTTTGCCGGGGTTTTTTGTTTTGTTTTGTCAGCTCATGTGTTCAGGTTTCCCTTGACTGAGCTTCCTGCAGGGTGTGACCTCTGACCTAAACGCTGCAGTAGCCTTGTCCCCTCCCCACTCACATACGCACACACACAAAACCAAAGATGTGGTTTCCTCCTCTCGGCATTTTATTAGCCTTCCCGTCAGTGCGCAAAGCCCCACAGGAAATGGCATTATACAGAAATGTGCACTGGCGTCACATGTACCAAAGCAACAACAGAAACTTATATCGCCAAATGCACAGTTATCTTTAAAACACTAAATACCTTCTTGTGTTGTTTATTGTATTTGCTTATGATAGTTGTGCGAGCCACTGGTATGTGTTACTCTTCACTCTGACTGCTCTGTTGTTGCCTTTTGTAATGTACTTCCCCTCCAATTCACAGCCACCGAGTCCAAATAGACCAAAACACCACTCCATCCTGCCTGGCTGCCCACTCCTTCCCTGCAAGTCAGCAGCTGTCTCACACACACTGAGACACTGACAGCTATTTAAAGCTCCTTTCCTGTCTCTGTCACTGTCCATAAGACCTGTATTTACTATAGAGGCCTGTGGGCCATTGTCCTATCTACACCTGCGTACATTAGACCTGTTAATATCCCTACATCGTGTGCATGTTGTACACATTCGCCTACACACATTGGCTGCCTTGTGTTCAAGGTCTGAAGCGGCTGTAATCAGATGTAATTTCTGGAAAATCTGTGGGGCTTTCCATATATGACAGCATATTTTCAAATATCATAACCAAAATATCGACTTCTCTACTTCACACAGTCAGCCACTACACAAAGAAAACCATAAAAGTAATCTTTTTGGTCATGCTTTTTTTTCAGCAAATAACATAAGTCCTGTCACACAACTTAAATCTGTAGCAACAATACTGAGGGTTGATTAAGCAACAAGGTGGATTGTAAATAATTGTTTTTAAGTTGAACCACTTTATGCCAACGCAGCATTTCAGTTTGGTTGTTATAAAGTCAGCATGCTTGTTTTAACTGCTGGCTTCTCTCTTCTCTCTCCAGGCAACAGGCGCTGTTTCACGTACTAGCTGCTTACTCTGTCTACAACACGGTGAGCAAATTTGTCCGTGTACCCGTGTCCGTACTTAACATTGTGTTACATAATATGGAGGAGTCTTGTGTACACTAGCCGCACAGGAACAAGCAGCACATCCATCAAGAGTGTTAGTGTCTGTACAGCGGAAAACAGGCCGAGTTATCCAGACCCATCTGTTCTCACTCTTGTTTAGAGCCTTAGGTGAGATCTTTTATTTATGACTGGCTCGGCCTAAATGTACAGCAACACAGTGTAGCAGATAGACCATTGTTCACATTATTAGACCAAGTTCCCCTTTTGACAATACTTTAGCTTCAGGGCAAGTATTAAGCAAATTCATCATCTTACTTTCGTTTTAAGGTTTTATTCTGTCTTAATGTGAGAGGATTTCTTGTTTCTAGCTAAGAGCAGCTTTTAGAAAATCAACAAACCTCACATCCTCATCTCTCACAGAGGCAAAGTCGGTTTCAACCACTTACTTTTCACTTAACAGTCATCTTAATAGTGTCTCTGCACCAGTGTCTTTGAATCACAGTTGTGGATCTGAAGGCAGAGATAATGAGTTTTTCATGCGTCTGCTTGAGGGTCTCGGTGTATTTTCCCTAGTGTTTCTCTCTACATGGTGAAATTCAGCTTTTACAGACATGCACAGAATTACCAGCACTGACGGTAATATGTATGTCTAACCTGTATTTGAACACTTACATCTATATTCATTTGCATTCGTATTGTACAGATTTTAATATTCCGAAGCTTTTCAACTAGCAGAAATTTAGCAATAGACTTTTGAAGAGTACACCACACGCAGGCAAGCCATAGTCTGTTTTTCTGATTGGTTTCTGTAGTCGATTCCTGTGTGGTAGAGGTGTTTGAGCCAGAGGAAATGGGCATGTGTCGTTCCCTTTTTCCTTTTTCCCCCTCTTCTCACACACTGCTCAGAAGAAACTGGGTCAGTAGGAGAGCCAAGAGAGAAAAGGGAAGAGAGAGATGGAGGGGGGGGGAGGCATGTTTGTTCTTTTTGCCTATGTGATGGTCGTAAAGAATGTGGAGAATGTGTAGTTTAACCTCACCATAACCCTAACTGTAGTTATGCATTTCCTTGAAAGGATATTCTGGTGTGTCCGTTTGTAGCTACACAATAAATCAGCCTTAATATGGACAAATACTAAGCATGTGTCTGTGTTTGCATGTATGTGCTTTCCTTGCCAAGGGCTAGTTTAGCTTAAGTCACTCAATCATTGTGAAATTGTATTGTCAGTAATTGAAGCTGGATGCCTGACATTACTGAGAGTGTTTGATTGGCTACTGTACATACTTGTAGAATCCAGCTTTGAAGTGCTTATAATACCAACACTGCATCTTGTTGTGTACAGTACAACAGTCTATCTTCAGACCTCATAAGACATTCAGGTGCTCTCTGTTCCCTCATTTCTTGGCCTGTGTGCGTGTGTGTTTGTGCTCTATTAAATTATGAATACTTCCTCTCATTTGCCCGTTCTGTTTAACTAAAGCTGTTTCTGCTCCTTTGTTCCCCCAGGAGGTCAGCTACTGCCAGGGGATGAGTCAGATCGCTGCCATCTTGCTCATGTACCTGAATGAGGAGGATGCCTTCTGGGCTCTGTCCCAACTCCTTACCGACAACAAGCATTCCATGCACGGTGAGACAGAGAAAATGATGTAGACAAACAGAGGAAAGCACAGCTAATTCATGTCTGGAGAGTAACTATACTGTTTAAAAACCAATTAAAAATATAAGGATCCTTTACTAACTTTAGCAATCGTTTCTTCTTTAATTTGCATATACTACATCTCTGCTATCGCCATAAACAATTTATGGTCTGCTGACTAATTTTTTTCCCTCTCTGCTAGGGTTCTTCATCCCGGGATTTCCCAAGCTGCACCGTTTCCAGGCTCATCATGAGCTAATCCTGTCCAAAATGCTGCCTAAGCTCAAGAAACACCTGGTGAGTAGCAGTACATCTGCATGATCGATGCCTTTCATCCACAAGAGCGATTGAGCTCTTTGAAGCCTTAGAAGTTCAGACTCATTTCATTTAATCAGGTCATTTCTCTTTTTTTTTTTTTTTTTATTAATTCATGTTGCAAAGGACGTTGCAGATCTTAGAATCCAGAGTATTTTGAAAAGCGAGATTTATAACTGAAAACAAATTCTAAGGCGGAGTTTCACATTCATTCCTGCCCCACAGGACAAGGAGCAGATGACAACAGGGATCTACACCACAAAATGGTTTCTGCAGTGCTTCATTGAAAGAGTGAGTATTTGGATTTCCTCCATATCTTTACTGTTTTTTGGGTTTTTTTTATAGTCCCATTAATCAGTGCCTCACAATGCTTTCTGTTACTTTAATTTTTAAATTAGAACTACGCCTGTGGCAGTTTAATTATGTTTTGATGAGACTGACTTTTAAATTAACAGACACCTTTCACCCTCACCTTGCGTTTATGGGATATCTACATATTGGAAGGAGAGAAGATGCTATCTGCCATGGCTTACACTATCCTCAAGTTACACAAAAGTGAGTATGCCGCTGTGCCATGACGCGCTTCATCCCTAGATACGGCCGCAGCTGCTGTTGCTACTGTGTGATTACATCGCACGCTTCCTCTCGGTTGGCTGCGTGCTAACTGGATGGCTTACATAACAGAAGTGGTCGGTTGCTGTGGAGAAGAATCAAAAGCTGATTTTTCATTGGGTGGCATACTCCAGCACTGGCTCGGCACATTGGTTGATTTCTTGCAAAACAACTCATTTAACAGGCCAATTCTTTACTTGGCATCTCTTTATTCTGTATCTTTAAACATGACATCTGAGCTTAATTACACGTATTAACAGTAACATTTCTATTCCTCACGTCATGGAGATTATACTCATAGATTACTTTGCTCCTCCTTTGTCTGCGTTGTGTGTGTAATCAGAGTGCCTGCAGAAACTTCCGTTAGAGGACCTGAGAGAATTTCTTCAGGAGCAGCTGGCTGCTTCTTTCTTCATGCCCGATGATGCTGTTGTTGAGCAGTTGCAGACAGCAATGTCTGAGCTGCGCAGTAAAAAGCTGGACCAACCTCCTCCAGGTGCACCTATGTTCTTTTACAGCCTTTTTTTGCCCCATTTCAAGCTTCACATCTTTGTCTACAGCTTTCGTCTTGTAATAACCCCCAATTTCTGTTTCCTTTTTTAGCCAAGTCCGACGAGTTACCCAAGAAGCCTCTGGGTCAAGAGAGACCAGTTCTCCTTCTCCCATTGCAGCCTGACTCTTCTGTGGAGGTCAAAACAAGTCAACACTCTGAAAGCCAGCCTAGTACAAATACCCAGGAAACAGCTGGCATCACCCCACATCAGCCTCTCTCCCTTGCGGAGCCCCAGGAATCTAGAAGCCTCTCCGGGCCCAACACACCTAGTTTGCCTTCACCTGACCCTGTTGTGGTTCACACAGAAGGGACACCATCCTCTCTGAGGCCTTGTCAAAACCCTCCGATCCCTCCAAAAGTAGGGTTAAGGAGAGATGGTAAGGAATTGTTCCCAGCAGTTAGTCAGGAGAGGGGAAAAGAGTTTAACAAGACCTCAGACACGGAGATCCAAGAAGAACCTGTGGATTGGCCTCCACCCTATGAGCCCCCTCCCTTTGATATGCATACAGTGGAAGCTGAGGAGGAAATCATGGCCCTCCCTGATCTACCACCTCCACCTTTCATTTTCCCTAACCAGAGTGACCAAATGCCACTGCACAATTGTTCGCCCCATCTGGGAGCTAGGACTGGCCTGGGTATCCAGCAGTGCTCTCTCTCCCCCCGCTCAGCCTCACCACTGGTCAATGAAATTAAGCTATCCCCAAAACTATACCCTAAACCTCCCACATCACTTGACTTTATGCAGAAAAAACCTTTGCCCCCAAAACCCTCCCCTAATCATGCCTTCACAGATTCCTCTTCCTCTCCCAGAATTCCCCCAAAGCCAACCAAGTTCCCAGTCTCCCTGTACGTCCCGGTATCTCCAGGAGATAGACGGCCTTCTAACACCTCACAGTATGACAATCTTTCGGAGGTTGATGAAGACGACCGCAATCCGGAAAGAGTGCTGGGCTCCACTCCTGAGGAAATTCCCAGCCTGCACAACAACCCATCGTTCAACAGAGAATATGACCCTGCTGTGTACCCTCTGCCTCCACCTCCTGTCTACATGCATCACTCTCCTTCCCCTCCCTCACTGTGTGCCCTTCCCAGTTTGCCACAAGAACCAGAATATGCAGAAGAGGGCAGTTGGGTGGAGGATCCCATCATTGCCCCTCCTCCACTTAGTTTTGCCGACAGACTTAGTCCCCTCCAGTGCACCACTGCCAGCTGTTCAGACCCACACAGAGCCATGTCGCCCGGTTATTCTAAGCCTTTCTCCAGGGGCCCCAGAGACCATTCTGCCTTCCCAGCACCGCTGTTGTACACCGGGTCACCTCCAGCTCACTTAAGATCCTCAGGACAGTCAGGAGTAGCTTTGGTCCAGTCCAGTCCAGACTTTTGCAGGGTGCCTCAAAGTGGACATCAGTTGCCCAAATCGGTGACATTTTAAAGTGTTTAAACTGATTTTGACAATATGCTTGGGATTCTCTGTTACTGCTTGTGTAGTTTTAAAAGCCATTTTAAAGGTGAAAGGCCAGTATGTTTAAATTTGTCAGGTGTGTGTGTGTGTGCGTGTGTGCTAATGCTCCGTGTATAGATTTCTGATTCTTGCACCTTGTTTTATGAGCAGTGGTGTCAAATTTGTATTTATTTGTTGGCTGCACACACAAAAAAAAAAAAAGTTAACTTGGATGCTCTTGTTGTCATGTGAGAATATAAGGTTTCAGTTTGTTGAATTGTAGTGAGAAATTTTCAAACGTGTTTGTCCATACAACCTACGCATTTCACCATTGGTTTGTTTCCCTCTGTTTATCAGTTTTCCAACAAAGTGTCTTAACCTTATCGTAGCGCACTGAGTGTCTCAACTCTAACACAAGGGCTTTGAGGCTGCCAAATGAGACCTTCTTGCAACCAAAGCCTGTACATTCATGCTGAATTTATATCAAACTGTGAGCAGGCTCACATATCGTAACAGTATGTCAAACTGTAATGAGAAACTGTTAATATAACACTTTTTTCTTTACAGAATTTTTAGGTCAGTACTTGATTTAAAAAAAAAAAAAGGACCACTAATGCAGTGCACAGGCAAACTTTTTAGAGAGTTTAAGGCTGTATCCACCAGCAACAGTATGAACCGATGTGATGCTTCTCTGCTTTAAATACTGAAGTTTTTCTCATGAAGCCTGGTCAGGTCAGCTATTCCCCAGGCAGGTAGCAGTGGGTACTTTGGTTTTTTTTGTTTTTTTAATTTCTTTGTTTGGATTCTTTTGTTTTTCATTCAAAGTTCCAGTGTTATATCTGTTTGTCCAATACTTGATCTCACAGCAATAATGTACTGTTTATATATACATGCATGTATCGATTCTAAAGACTAAAATGAGGTTTTATTCCATCACATCAGGAGTTTCCCAGGAAAATCCATTGACACTTTGAGAGTAGCGCCATCTAGTGTTCAGTGGTGGAATAGATTCAAAGCTGTTGGATTAAGACCAAGATGCGTTTTGGGAAACTTTCTGCTTATTAATAGTTCTTCCTTTTATTCTTAGTTATAAATGTGCACATATTCAGAGGCTTATACAAGAGTAAATCCCATATCTCATATACCAGGAAGAAAAATGAATCAGTTTCTTCACACATTTCAGAGCTATTGGTGACTTTAGTGTTTTATTTAATTTCTATAAATACTTTTATTTTGTTTGAGAAATGGAAGTTGAGCCATAATATAAAATACAAGGACCTACTGTATAGTCAAACATGTTTATGTTCTTACAGTTATGAAATTGTATGTAAACATCAGTTGTGGGTTTTGGTTTTAGGGTTTTTTTCTTTTTGCACTGACTTTTGTTATTACAGACTTTGCCGTTTAATGTTTTTTTTCTAAATGGAATAACAAATTAGTGCTAAAGTCTTTGGTCTAGGTTTGCAGACTCACTTTACATTCTTGCCTAATAATTTGGGCCTTAGCTCCCACACAAGTATATTTGGCTTGCTGGAGTATTTTTGTCATGTGACCTGACCACCAATTGTGGATCAGGACTCCTTTTATGGATCTGTTTGGCATCAGTGAGATTTGGGCTCAGACCAAAGCTTTGGTGCAGTTATGCATCTATGTGAGTTTTATAAAGAGACAAACCCTGGTTATCTCTTCTTTTTTTTCTCTTTTCTGCAAAGACAATCCACAAGTGCTTTTAGATATTTATTGCACACCCACAGTATCATATAGTGTATATACCTCAATATCAAGGTGTTTAAAGTTGTTTTTTTTTGCACAAAGTAAACGAGAGCACAAGAGATTTAAATTTACACTTTTAGAAGCTCCCTAGTATTAAATAATGAAAGAAGACTGACATCCAACATAATCCATTCATAAAACGCCAGCATCCTACAGTACGTATAATCTTTGTACTTCACATTTTATCTGCAGGCACCCTGATTTTTCTCCTGTTGGAATGGGTTAAACATACATTTTAGGTATAAGTGCACTCTTGTTATTGAGAAAACAGTTGAATGCTACAAGCGTCACAGGTTTCTGTACATTCATGCATCAAGTTTGCTTGTCAAAGACGTGGTTACTTGAAACACAAAATGCAGTCTGTACAATGACAGTATTGATTTGCGATACACTGTCTGATGAGAATGGATGAACAAATGCTGTGATTAGGTTTATATAAATTCAAAACAGAAGTAACGCCTGTAACCTAAAAACTTTAGTGCAAGGAGAAAACTCAGCGCAGACACAGTCCACCCGCTGAGGATGGGGTAGTAAGTAGCACAGCTACTCCCACACCGCCCGTATTGTTCATATCCTAAGTTGAGCCATGAGGTTGGAAAGGGAGGTAACGCTGTTCCTTAGTTTGGAGTCTTCTTCCTGTCCCAGTGACACTCCAGCTAGGCGTGTGGAACCGTTTACTCCCATAATGCACGGCAGACTGAGGAACACCTCTACAGCTATGCCACCCCAACCCTAAAGTAAACAGAAAAGGCTTGTTTTTAGAACCAGATAATCGATGACATTTCCTAGTTTTGTCCCGAAAGCATCACTCACACTCTCTCGCTCTCTCTTACACACTCACATCATTTGAATTTGTATTCTTAATAACAAGCCACTTAGTGCTGCTACCTGAGCAAGTGTGGAGACAGAGTGCACTTTCTTCTTATCTGTCAGGACAGTATTTGTGATGTCGGCGATAGAAAGACCCACCGACCATGACCGCTGGCCTCGATTTTTCATGAGCTCAAAGGCCCTGAAGGCACAAAATATTTAAAATATGAAAGTTTTTTTTAAAGAAAAATATTTACTTAATTTATCAAAAATGTACTTATAATATTATACACTTCTTATAATCTTTTGTTCAGAGTTGTAATTATTGATTCAACTACCTGTCTAATAGTGGTTTGGTAGAGCTGGCTCCTTGGGCAATCTCAGGTGGTGCATTGGAGTTCAACCCAGAGTTACTCATCACAGCAACTGTGAGACAAAAACAGAAGCGTAGTCATTTAGATGATTGGTAGTTTTTTCCAAGTCCTTAGAATAGAAAGAAAGTACAAGTTTAACCGGTAGTGCAGCATTACTGCTTATGCTTGAAATGGTAGGAAAAAAGTAAACAAGTGAGAGGTGAATGAATGGGTTAAGACATTTCTGCAAAGGGGAAAAAAAACCCCGTCAGTATAGAGGTCAGGAATTCACAGAGGGGGGAAAGACAAATATGTAAATAGTCATTTCTCTCTGCCTCACTTTTGTTATCTGAAAGTTCTCCTATGACCCAGGCTGGTTTGTGAGTGTTCAGGTTGATATCCATGACATAACTGAGTCGCTCCGAGTCCAGGTTACACCCTGCTCCAATCACATGTGTTGGAGGCAAGCCACTCTGCCTCCAGGCGACGTGGGTCATGATGTCCACTGGAGAGAGTGAGATAGCGAGAGCCTGTATTAGTTATATAATGAGCGAAGAAGCTGATAGAAGGCGTGTCTGCTGCTGTTACCTACCTGGTTGTGACGCAATTAGCATCACGGCGCTAGGACTGAGACGTGCCAGATTAGGTATTATTCCTCTGTACAAGTCAACATTGGTCTGTACCACGGTTACATACGACTGTTCACTGCTCCATGCGTTTGCAGTCACCACGACCACCCTGGAGCCTGCAGAGGCTGAGATATCTACACAGCAGAGACAACGGTCATTAATTCCTGCAGACCTGTCACAACAAAACTTGTAAAAGAAAAACACAAAGCTTAGGCTTTGTTATTTACAGCAACCATGACTGTGGTATTGCCATTTTTGTTCAAATGTTTTCTTTTCCCTCCTTCCTGATGAGTCATCAAATATGCTCTGTACACAAGCACAGTGCTAATCCTCTCCCTTTTAATCAAACTGACATCACTGGTGACTCAGCACAGAAGCACCTCTAGGTTATTTGACGGTGCAGTGTGACGTACCTCTGGATACTTCAACCTTTGGCAGACTGAAAATCTCCAGATCTGTACTGCCACCTTTGGTGGAACTCTCAGCAACGTCAATGAAAACCAGTTTGTCCACTTTACACTGGATGAAAAGCAGACAACAAGATGAACTGTGAATAGTTAAATATGAATTGCTAATATATGAAGCTGGTGAAATAATAAATGTATTACATAACAGTTTAAAAAAAAAAATCAGGTGATTACCTTGGATAAAATGCTCATCACTGATGCCATTCCTAAATCTCCTCCCCCAATAACTGAGACTTTGTTTATTGGTTGATCATGATGGCTGATTCCACCTGAAATGTAGTTAAGCCACCAATATGAACTACTTGTCAAATTAGCGATCATCAATAATAATAAAACTATACATTAGAAGTCTCACCATCACTGATACGAAAATTGGAGACAAACGCCAGGAGCTCGTGTGGATCTTTGTTGTCTGCTGTGGTCTTTGAGGACAATGGAGGATCTTCCTGAAATTTGGTAACCATCTCATTCAGAAGACCCACCACAGATGACTTTGGCTGTTACAGAGGAAACAGCAACATTTCAGTACCTTGTCCGCTTGTAATTTTAAATTTCACCGAGACAGTACAAGATCTTACATGATCCCAGTTGTGAAGGCCAGGTAGGTAGATACGTCCACGGGCATCAACGTGCTTACCCTCTCTGATGACCATGTTAGAAGTGGGTTTCAGGTGGCATATGGGAGGAGTGAAGGGGAAGGAGTCCAACAGCCACAGCTGAATGGGGAAGTTGTAGGAGCGACCTTCGGACAGAGACACCTTGATCAGTACAAAATTATGACCTCATGCTCAAATTAGTGATGGCAGTGTATTATTATACAACTCTTTCTGTCAAAATTGGAAGGTGAGTGAGAAGAGTTTGGGTCAGCCATACCTTCATATGGGACCGGGATGGTGCCAGTTAATTTCAGGAGGTCTTTTTGGGTGCTGTCACTAAATGCTGAAATATCAATACGGATAGTGTAAGTGTAGTGTGTGTGTGTGTGTGTAAGAAATGTGAAGGTCAGCAGTAAATGGGTGTAATGTAAGAACTTACTGTATGTGCCTGTGGATGGTTTCATCCCAGGATAGATTCGATGGATTTTCTCCAGCTCCTCAACGGCGACATCACGAAATTTGTACTAATATCAGGAGGCAGAGAAGGAAGACTAACTGTGTATGTACAAAAATCACTTAATCCAATATCAGTGTAAACCTGCTTTATTTAATATTTGGGCTATACATTACACACACACAGGGGCGGCATATTGTACCACATTCGTTCCCTACAGATTAGAGTCGTTACAGTAATGTTTTATTTACACTGATTTATTCATTTGTGGCCGTATGAACATCTGTCATCGTACATTTATTCTGACAACAAAACGCCCAACAATTACTTGTATATTAACATTTTCTTGAAGGGTCCAACAGGTCATTTCGCATTCCACACCTACAAAGGGAATGCTCACGGGCACAAACAACAGTAAGTGAAGCACAATAATACTGGAGTCTACGCAAAGTTAAGACACGAGTAGAAACCAGCTCAGTTTAGCACTTTTTCCCTGTCTCATTGCCATTTTAAATAAGTTATTATTCTGTTCTTTTCTCCCATCTCATTGCCATCGAGCTTTCTCCCAGACTTAAGTAACAAAGCTGGTTCGGCTAGTTAGTAAAGGGAGACAGCAGCTAACTTATATTAGCCTGCTATACTACCCGGCATTTATGTTTTGAGTTTGAACTGAAAAGAATCTTTTAAAGCAGCTCGTAATAAATCACTAACCTTCGAAAGAATCCGCTGGATTTTCTCTGACGTGAGATCCATCTAATAAACCACGACTCCCCTAAAAATAATTTACGTTTCCTTTGATTTCCACCCGCCTGACACTTTGCTTCCACTTGAACTCTAAAAAACAAACTTCCGCAAACTTTGAGGAGTAGTCAGGCGACACCAATGGTCCCGCCCACTTGTGAAATCAACTACGGCAACTTTGCAGGTACAAAAAGGTACCTAACGCCATAGTGAGACAATGCCCACCACTTTAAAGAAACTAGCATAGTCAGTATGCAAGTTAAAAAAAAAAAAAAAACAACTTTAAAAAATACTCCACACAATTTCGGGAAGAAAATTATTTTTTCTCTCTGTTCCACAGAAACACAAAGCAAAACATTGACTACCTGCTGCATTACATTTGCAGCCCAAACAAAGCTCTTTTAGATTGTCATACTCTGAAAATGACGACATGAAACTAAACAAAAGCCTTAATGAATTATTTTCACTCAGATCCTTGCAAAGATAAAGACAAAGTATCAAACGGTAATGTCTTCTGCATTTTACTGAGTTTACAATAAAAGTTAGTCTGGAAAATATGCAACAACTTCGCCTCAAAAATAGCATGTTATCATTTATATAACATTCATGTTAGCATTAAAAAAAGAAAGAAAGAAAAAGAAAAATCACACTTTTCCAGTGTTGTAGTCGTCGATGTCGATATTATTTGTTTGTTTTTTTAAACAGACGGGACTGTTGGTATCCCTGCACTTGGCAGGTAAAATAAATTAAAAAAGGAGAATGTGAGAACTTTAATCTTAGTGCCTGAATAATTTGTGCATAACGTCTTTTTCAGGTTGTCCTTTACTAAAATTCTTCCTCTCCAGTTTTCTTGAGATAATGCTAGGTTTTGTCCGATCTCAGGGAGAGAAGCAATGACAAAGCACCCAAAGTGGACAGTCACTGGGTTTCATGTATCCCCTTATCGCATCTTTCAGCAAAATGATGAAAATTCTTATTTTATTCATCTCAATGACAATGAAGTTTCAGTTCATTTTTTTCCTCTTGCAGTTTCTTTTCAGCTCCTCTTCCTCCCTTCTTTCCTCCTCCAGATCCTCCTGCACAGCCATTCTCAGGCTAAAGTAGCAAAGCACAGAAATACACAACAAAACATTAATTCAAAAAAATTCAAAAAATGGAGAAGACCACAATAGACAAATGGCACACGGGAAGAAAAAGAAACCGAGCTTCTGTTTTTCCTCCAAAAAATTCTTATTACCTCCTAGCTTCTTCTTTCTGCAAATCTTTCCAGCTGCTCTCCATGAATTTTAGTGCATAGTCACTTTCATCTCTGTATCTGCAGAGGTTGAAAACAAATACAGAATTAGATTTTCAGTTCAATAAAATGAATTCTTCCTTACACCAGACCATGTAGTGACAAGCCTCACCTGGATCGATCATAGCCAAAGATTTCCTTTATGTGCTTGGAAATTTCCGCCTGCTCCTCACCTCCATCATCAATAAAATCATCCATTTCTGAGTCATACTCATCTTCCTCATCCTCGTATTTTCTCTTGTATGCAGACGTGATAGGTGGCAGCATTGGTCCTGGATAATGAATAGAGAAATTACTTTCAAAATGCAGGATATCACATTTTTGCCTTGTCAACATACACATAGTAGGGAGAAGACATCTGAACTTCTACTACTTTTACTAAAGGCTGGTGACACTGAAATTGTGTTTTGTCAGAGGTAGGTCGCAGCTCTGGGACACAGTGACGAGGACAAAGGCTGCTGAGTGTTGCTGACACTTCATTCAGTTGGGTAAACAAACCCTTTGCCCTGTAGCAGAGTGGCTTCTCTTTTTCAGGCTGTTAGCAAATGTTAGCCATTTTAAATAATATAATATAATATAATATAATATAATATAATATAATATAATATAATATAATATAATATAATATAATATAATATAATTGTGGCTTGGATTTGTCACTTTTACACACACCCCACCCTGCAATCACCATGATCCAAACAATCCTCGGTCAGTGTCCTGACACTGGCATAACAGAACACCCCCCAGATGTCCCATGTTCATGCTCCGCTTTGCAGCGGTCAACACAATATTAAGCTGATGGATTTATTACTGCGAGAACAATGTATAATGCAATTTGCTTTTTAATGAGCTGCGTGCGGGTTACAAGAAGTTATTTTTCGATGTATATTACACTATAATATGAAATAGTCTCTGTTTATATGACCTATGCATTTGACCAGCAAATACATTTTGCTTGTTTTGTTACGTGTAACCATTGCAATAAGAGTTCAAATGTTGAATGTTATCAAAGATATAGAGAGAAGTTCTTTTTATGGTGCTTAGTGTTTCTGGATTTTGCCTGCCAGGCTATTTGTAACGCAACTAAATATTCTCATGACTAAAACGCTAAACAGTGTCCCCAACTGAACCCATGATTCAGTTAACTGTTAATTTTATATCACTAGCTTCACTCTGATTGTTACCTGGTGGTCTGTTCATCATAGGTCTCTGTGGCATCCCCGGTCGAATTGGCATACCCGGTCGAATTGGCATACCCGGTCGGGGGAGCATGCCTGGCCTGGGTCCACCAACATTCTTGGATGAGATGGTCTCCGACACTACAGTGCACTTTGGTCTTCCAGGTCCTAATCCACTACTGCTAGTTGGCCTTCCTGATACGAGTCCTCCACAGTCAGGCCGACCTGGTCCACTTCCTTGAGGTCGGGATACAATACTTCCAGGATGACCTTGCAGGCCACTCCCACCAGGCCTGGCCTTTGGCACACTACCAGATGTTCCTCCAGTTCTGGACTGAAGTTGGCTCCCTGCCTTAGGAGGGCCACTCAAAGAAGGTCTCATCACTGAATTTCCACTTGATTTTGCAGCAGAATTCACTCCAGACCGAGGTGGTTCTCCCCTTGCATACTTAGGGCCTCCATTTGTAGGTCCCTGCTTTGAGGGCCTACCCTGACTAGGCTTAATCTGTTGGGAACTCACTTGTTTGGACTTCTGGCCTGTGCCAGATGTACCAGAAGGCCTGTTCCCAGGAATACCTGAAACTTTGCCTTGAAGTAATGACGAGCTTTCTCTTCTGAAGCTAAGGTCACTTAAGGTGCTGGATTTGTGGCTAGACGAGGGCTTTGGGGCCCCTTGTTTGGCTAAAACCTGAGATGACATGGCTTTTGAAGGTACTTTACTGTTTATGACACCTGATGTATTAGACAAGCTTGTCTTGGATTTGTCTTTATCACTGAAAGACATCTTGGTTCTCTCTCTTTCTCTATCACTACCAAAGGGTTTGGAAAAAGAGAGGCCTGTATCACTAATCACTGTTGGTTGCGACTTCTTCATTGACCCACTTGGTACACTTTGCTTTTCTAAGGAGATCTTTTGCGGCCTGCTGTTCTTCTGTTCTTTCTCTAAAGTGGTTTTTTGACTTGAACTATAACCAGACTGAGACTTCCCATCTCTTCCTTTGTCCGCCCTAAAGTTTTTGTCTTTGTCTTGTCTCTTAGCCTTACGCTCCATCTCCAGTTCCTTTATCTCATCAGCTGTGCGCAGCCTTTCTTCCTTTTTCACTACTTTGGGTTTCAGATCAACTGGTTCAAACTGTTTCTTTTCTGCCAATTTGAGCAAGTCTGCAAAGTTCATGGAAGGTGGAGGGCGCGTGGGTGGCCCATTGTTTTTTTTAGAAGAGGTTTTGCCACTACTGCTATTACTACCACTATTACCTACTATTCTACCAGGCCTCAGTGGCTCAGGCTCGTACTCTGGCTCTGAATCCGTCTGCTCATATTCGTAGTTGTCCTCATCATCCTCTGGGTCAATATTATCATTCCTAAAACTCCCCACATTCAAGTCATCTTCCTCTTGTTTAGATCTTCTCTTTTTGGGAACCTCTGCCATTGGAATGCCATTGTAGCCTTTGAAGTTGTCCTTCGTTCGGGAGGCCATGGCGCGCGCTTTACGGTCTGACTTTAACTCAACCCTCTTGGCCAAAAGCTCTTCTTTCTGTTTCTTCATTTCCAATTCTAGAGGGAAAAAAACACACACACACACAACCAAAAAAAATGAATAAAAAACAGTCTTTATATCTCCAAAAGTTGATTCTTTTCATCTGGATGTAGCTTTTTCAGTGGGAGAAACATTTTGTCACTCATCCAAGTGACTTCTTCAGACTCAGCTGGCTGCAGGTTTCCCCAATCTTATAAACAGTACATTTGCATAATGACTGAAACTAGTACCACTGAGGGAACAGTGGGCTGGGGGGTCAGTCCCTTCATCGTAATTATGCAAATTCTCATGACCATTGATCATTGATCAACCACTAATTAAAAGCCCACTGATACCATTCACAGAGAATTGGGGAATGATAGCAATTACAGCATTGTAAGATACTGAGACAATATGTACAGCGCATAACTATGAAATCCAAATATTCTGCATAAGAAACGTAACAATAAGTCAAAAATACCTTTCTTTTTGTTTTCAGTGACTTGCTTCTTTAGAAGTGCCTGCACAGCAGCAGGATTTACACCCTTTGACTTTGGGTCCTTTTTCGGTGGTCCAGCTTGTAAACTGTATCTCTTCTGCTCAAAGAGAAGAACACACACAACACAAGTTGTTGTTTACACTCTCGTTTAACCTTTACAGTCCTCACCGTAGTGATATAGCAAAAATAGTGATCTAATGTTACAACAAAATATAGCACGTTTGTACAAGTCTGTGCAGTATGACGACAATGAAAGTTGACTACATTAACAGACCCTCCCGGATCTGTTCTTAACAAACACACACATACCCACAGATGTTAAGTTTGCTCACTGGCCTGAGTAATATGTCTGCCAGTGAGAGTCTTCTACTCACCTGTACACTGCTGAGGCCCTGGTTTTGTGAGGCGATGTTCAATATGTTATCAAAATCCATCATGTTGGCAGGCGATGTAGGCTGGCTCTTTGAAGCGAATCAAACGAGACTCAACCAGGAGTGCTGAAATGACTGTTTAGCGTTTAAGCGTTCCCAAACTTTACTACGCCAGACAGCTGTAACAAACGACTGTATCAGTAACAGTCTACAGTGGGACATTTGCAAATGGAGTAGTAAATACTACTTTTCTTCATCGCCTTACAATAGCACGCGTTAGCAAAGTTAGCTAATCTAACGTTTAGTAACGTTACCGTCAGCTAACCAAAAAGCTCGAAAGGCGAACATCCGCTCTATGCTGATAGCGCACCAAACTAAGGGAAATCCAATCAAAATGTGTGTGTATTCAGCTCCTACAGATGGCCAAAAAGCTCCAAAAAGAAGGAAAAAAAAATCGGGAACAACCAACGCCGGGTGTTAGTAGAGACTAGCAGCTGGGTGGAACGCAAATTAAAGGTCCGAAGAGCTACCAACGGAAGTAAGATGACTCACTCTTGCGTATTTCCGGTGTCGTGCCAAAGTAGGTATCCCCCACAGAATTTGTGTCCCCAGCGTCGGGAGCAGGGCTGGGCTGTCCAGATCAAACAGTACAAACAAACCACATTCTTGATTTTTAGTTTATAAGCACTTATTATAATGAATCTTGAAATTTTTGAGATAGCTCTTTATACAGGGAAGTTATAGGGGGATACAAATAATATGAGGATACCCCTGGCACAATTTGTTCCCCCTGTGTAAATCATGGGCAAACAGTATCCTACATTTTTGATTTGAAGTGCACAAACACTTCTTGTTATGACGTATTACTCCTGGAAGTTTGGAGGATTTAGCTCTTTATACATTAAAGGTACAGGAGGATAAAAAATAATTATCAGGCAAAATGTTCTTAGTTTCTTAAAATAATCCCGATACCACGTGAGAACGATAAATAAATAATTCTCTGTATTATTGTGAGGGCACGTCAGAAATTTTTTAGTCCGAAGTGTATTCGTGCACTATTTGATATGTAAGCGCGTTTTTTATTCGTTTTCATGAACAAAACACTAACTCAACAAATCAACTTCAAAATATGACTCTTTTTATTTTTGTAGACTCTTGTCGGCTGAAGACAGGACGATGACTCTGAACATGTCTCATGGTCCTAACGCATAGTCTGCATCTTATATACAGATACTGATTGATTATGGATAAAGGAACAGGTTGTATCCTAAAATCTGTTCGTATACCGGGACATCCAAAGTTTCTCCATACACTTTTGCCAGATACATTTATGACGAGCACTTCCGTTTTCGGCCCCAGTTTCCGTACGCAATGTCCGTCCAAAACACATTTTGACAGCTGTAAACCACATGGTGTCGCCACTACTGAGGATATATAGAAAACTCTAGAAATTTGATGCGAGGCATCACCAGAGCTGTTTCCACGTGTCTTTTCTTTCCTCGTCAAACAAACAAATAGCTTTTATGTCTGGGTCAGAACAGGAACACAGAGACTGCTACAACTCGTTTCCGGTGGTAGAAATATTTACAAAAAATATCTTTAATAATAGAGGAGGACGCGCTTACAAAAGAAAATGTTTATTAAGAAATTTTATTTGAGAAAAGTTATCAAAATTCAT